>CM071928.1:589931-661750 GCA_016081115.2 Rehmannia glutinosa | reverse complement strand
TTTGCAAATTTTGTGAATAAAATAAAATAAAACCGAGAGATAATGCTTGCTTTAAAGGGAAAACTCGGGAGCACCATTTGCCGATTAGCCAAAACTTCGATGAGGAGGAACAAAAAAAAGAAGCCTTTTCCGAAAAAGAGGCTCTAAATGCGGAAGTCAAAACTTGGGATGAACTACTTGAAACAACCGAAGCGAGGTAGGAGAAACCGAACATGATCTTATTGCCAGGATTTAGAAAATAATGAGGTGCGCCTAACTCTTCTACCTCCTCCTTAGTTGATGAATTGCAATGTGATTTTGATGAATTACAAATTGAGTTTCAAAATTTGATTGTTAAATACGAAGCACTTTGAAAAATGAGCATAAATAGCTTAAAATTGAAAAGGAAAAATTATTTTACCTCTTTATGAATCTCTTGATAAAGCTCATGCTATTACTCTACTCGAGTTCATACTCTTGAAACCGAAAAAGAATCGCTCACCAAAGATCTTAAATGTTTGAAAAGGATGTACATCGTTTTAACATAAGCACATATAAAGTTACAAAAATTTTAGATGCACAAAGAGGTGAGCATTCCAAATTAAGACTTGGCTTATAAACCTTTTGACCTCTTTCAAAGAAAAATGACCAACGTCCGACTTTTGTTCGTCTTAATAGTACCCATGATCTTATTTGTTTTTATTGTGGTAAAGTTGGTCACTATGTTAGTAATTGTAAATTGAAGAACAATTTTAGCTTTGTTTGGAGACCTAAAGGTCTCAAGACTAACCCCCATGGACCCTAAAACTATAGTGTACCTAAAAATAATTCTTTTGTAGGCCATGGGGCTATAACAACAATGGAAGATTCAAAATGGCTCGTGGACAACGGATGTTCATGCCATATGACCGGAAAGAGAGAACTTTTTACCAACATCAAGCTCCAGAAGAGGGTATGGTCATGTTCTAATGGCGAAGAAAAGAATTCTTGGAAATGAGAATTGGTAACTCTTCTTCTATCTTATTAATGTTCTTTTAGTAGAAGGGCTTAAGTTTAATTTGATAAGTGTTAGCTAACTTTGTGATTCAAATTATAATGTTGTTTTCAATAAAGAAAAATGCCTTATTCTTAAAATGATGAAATTATTTGTGAAGCAAATAAAAGGCATCTTTACAAAATTTGTACAAGTGATTTGGTTAGTCAAAATGTTTCTTGTCTTGTAAGCCAATAATGATTTAACAAGTTTATGGCATAGGCGGCTTGGACATGTTGGATAAGAATTTGAAAAATATTTACAAAACCAACATGTAAAAGGACTACCCAAATTGAATTTTGAAAATCTTGGCTTATGTGACACTTGTCAAAAGAACAAATTAGTTAAAAGTAGTTTTAAGCCCAAAAATGAAATTTCCACAACTAAACCCTACAATTGCTTCACCTTGATTCGTATGGGGATATTGGTGCAAGCTAGTCTAAGTGGAAAACATTATACTTTCGTTATTGTCGATGATTTTTCTAGATATACCGGGCTTTTTCTTACCAATAAAAGCGGTGCTGGTTAATGAGTTTGTTAAGTTGTGTAGACTTATTGAGAATGAAAAGGAAGATCTTATTAAGTCTATTCAAGTGATCGAGGTGGAGAATTTGACGGTGAATTTAGAGTCTTTGTGAAACCAAGGGATATGCACATAATTTTTCGGCTCCAAGGACACTTACCCTCAACAAAATGGAAAGAGGGAGGAAAAAATCGGACACTGCAAGAGATGAGTCGGTCCATGCTAAATGAATTTTCACTTCCAAAATGCTTTTAGAAAGTCGTAAGTATCGCTTTCTATGTCATTAATCGAGTTTATATTCGTCCTAAAATGAATAAAACTCCATATGAGATTTGGAAAGGAAGAACTCCAAATATTAGTTATTTCAAAGATATTTGGATGTAAGTGCTTTTTATTTTAAATACCAAGGATCAATTGGACAAACTTGATCCTAAGGCCGATGAAGGGATATTTACGGGATATTCAACAAAGAGTAAAGCATATCGGGTTTACAATAAGACTAGTGAGGTTGTTGAAGAATCCATCCATGTCAAATTCAATGAAGCTTAGGGTGTTGAAAGAATACCCAATGATGAAAGTGATGAGGATATTATTGAACCCATTGTTCAAAGTGATGCTCAAAATGATCAACCTTTCTACATCAAATGATCAACCATCCACTTTAAATGTTCCTCAAGAAGATAGATGTGACATTTGGATCTTCCGTAGCATTGAAATTTAAGGAGATCACCCAAAAGATCTTATTATTGGTGATCCCCTTGATAAAGTGATTGACCAAGAAAATTTGCGAGAAAGCTCTTATATCTCAAAAAGAGCCTAAAAATGATAAAGAGGCAATTGAGGATGAGGATTGGTTTTTGGAAATGCAAAGAGGAGTTGAATCAATTTGAAAGGAATGATGTAATGGGAATTGGTACCTTGTCCTCCATCTCAAACTATTATTGGTACAAAATGGGTATTAGGGACAAACTCAATGATCAAGGCAACATTGTTCGAAACAAGACAAGGTTAGTAGCTCAAGGGTATTGTCAAGAAGAAGGTATTGATTATGATGAAACTTTTGCACCGTAGAGCATGTTTAGAAGCTATTCGTATTCTACTTGCCTATTCTTGTTTTAAAATTTCAAGCTTTACCAAATGGATGCTAAACCGCTTTCTTAAATGGTTTTATTCAAGAAGAAGTCTATGCCAAAACAACCTCCCGGGTTTGAAAAATTTTCTAGGCCATAATGATGTTTTTAAACTTAAAAGACCTTGTATGGCGTGCATGGTATGATAGATTTAGCTCTTTTCTTTGCAAAATAGTTTTACAAGAGGTAAAGTTGATACTACTCCTCTTTGTTTTTGAAAAAGGGCAAGATTGTTTACTTGTGCAAATTTATGTTGATGATATTATCTTTGGTGCTACTAATGAATGAATCTTTGTGCAAGAAATTTTATAAGTTGATGCGAGGTGAATTTGAAATGAGCATGATGGTGGAGCTTAATTTCTTGTGGGCTTCAAATTAAACAATGCCAAGAAGGTATTTACATTTCGCAATCGAAATATACAAAAGAACTTTTGAAAAGGTTAATTAAAGAAAGAAGAACCATCTCTACCTCTATGTCGATAAAATGTCAAAATTGACAAAGATGAGAAAGGCAAGTCCGTGGATGAATCAAAGTATCGAGGTATGATTGGTAGTTTACTTTATTTAACCGCTAATAGACCAGGACATTCTTCATGCCATATGCCTATGTGCTCGTTTTCAAAGCAATCCCAAAGAATCTCATATGAGTCCGTTAAAAGTATTTTCGATATTTGAAAGGCACTATTCAATATGGTTTAATCTATCCAAAGAATGCAAATTTTTCTCTTAAAGGTTATAGTGATTCGGATTAACGGGAAATATTGATGATCGGAAAAGTACTTCGGATCATGTCAATTTTTGGCGATTGTCTAGTTTCTTGGTTTTCAAAGAAGCAAAATTGTGTTTCACTTTCAACTAGCCGAATATATTTCCCAGCTTTTTGTTGTACTCAACTTCTTTGGATGAAACAAACTTTAGCGGATTAAAATGTTCTTTTGAAAATGTTCCTATTTTTGTGATAATATATCCGCTATAAACATTGCTCAAAACCCGGTTAATCATAACCGCACTAAACATATTAAGATTCGACATCATTTTCTAAGGGATTGTGTTTTAAACAAAAACCGAGATATCTTTCGTACCATCTCAAGATCCATTTGGATATTTTTACAAAACCGCTATCTTTCGAGACTTTTGCGTCGATACGAGCTCTGTTAGGCATAATGCATATTGAATGAGGTTTACGTTTGCCTTTTGCATGTTTTTAAAACTTAGGGCGAAAAATCGGATTTTTGGTTGAAATTTCTGGATATTTTGGAAAACAAATGATGACAGGGGTGGTGAGGTGAGAGGCAACTGCGCCGCTTTCGGCCGACCGCCGCCCACACCGCCGATCGTTCTCCCATTGCCATTTTATGGATTAAAACGCTCTGTCTTTGATTTTAGCCATTTTCGCTTATTCTCTCCATTTTTCGCCCCTCTTGTACAACACCACCTTTGAGATTACCATACAATCTCTTGAAGATTACCACAATCTCCAACCCAAAGACCTTGCAGAAGATCACCACAATATTCAACCTTGAAGAACACCAAATTTTTCAACACCTCAATAGACACACTCTTGAAACATCTATCACCTAGATCACCCAGTATATTTTTTCCACAAGAATACTCACAAGGATATCTTGTGTTGAATGATGACCAAAATCAAGATTACAACTCAATAATGAATAATACAATTTGAGTGCAAGTGTAATCAAGAAATGAAAGCCTTGACCTCAAGATGTGAAAGTGAAAAGCTAGACAAATTACAACAAGAATGATAACAACGTAAGAGCTAAAGATTTTGCTTGAATGTATCTTGTTGTGTTGTATCTCAATTGTTGTATTGGTTGCTCCAAAACTTCCTCTATTTATAGGAGATGATTGATCATGTATAGCTCTTCTTGGGGATTGAAAATCTACGAGAAAAATACAATTAAAATCAAGAATATATCCGTTAGAAATCAATCCCACAAATTAATGAAAATTGGTCTGGCCGTATAACAAATAATTTGTCATTCAAAACCTTAGGGCCCCGGTAATGGCGTAGAAATAAGTTGATAAGAAATTTTTCACGAAAATTACACGGGGGGGACCTATTTGGTCGACCCGACTGCGGTGAACCTAATTCGACCATCACAATAAACAAAAACATGGCATTCTCTTTCAATATTTAACACCCGGTGCCGATCGACGACGCTTAGGCGGCCGAGCCGATGGGGGCCGACACCCGGGCGACCGGCCGACCTGGTTAATTTTACTTCCGCCCCAATTTTGTTTCAAAACATCTTCGAGGCATGGCGGTCGATGTCCAAGCGAAAGTGTTGTCCAATTTTTATCGAAAATAAACTTTAAGAAATACTCCAAAAAATCGTGAAAAACATTTTAAATCATTTAGGAGTATTTGGACAACATTTAAAAACATTGTTTTGGCGTAAAAACAAAATCATTAAAATCATGATACAAACATATATCATGATTTATGATAAAAATGATGATGAGTGATTTCTTGATAAAACACTCATAATACCACTCCACATATTTATTGATAAAATTTAAGATATTAATGGAGCGAGGAGCTTGAGATATGAGTGATTTCTTACTTTTTCCCAACGACAATTGTCGAGCCAAATCATCCCGAAGTTCGGCGATTTGCGGCTTGGAAAGTGTAGGGTTTTGAACATTTTCGTGCTCTTGAGCTAAATTTCGTTGTAGCTCGAATATCCCGTTGTTCGGCTTCCTCTTGCCGATTTCTCGAAGAGCCTCTTCGCCTCTCTTCTTCACTTGGAGTTGAGATTTTGATCGGTAGAATTTCTTGGGGTGCCATAGAAGTGAGATTCTTGCAAAAAGAAGTGGGTTAGCAACAAGAATTACAAATTTTGATAAAGAAATGATGATTATAGAGAAGGGGTAATTTTTCATTTGCAAGGGTTTTGAAGAGAAGGGGATTTTCTGTTTTATCAAAAAAATGAAAAGACGAGTTTTTAAGAAGTAAACTTAGACTCGGTCGACCGGCCGAAGGAGGGCGCGACGTGCGACCGGTCGACATGCCCTTTGTTGATAGTATCCTTCCCTTTGTTGATAGTATTTCCTTCTTGAAAATTCATTTGGTGATGTCTTCTTCTTTTATCAAATGAGATGGTCATTTGATGTCTTCTTGGCGGTATGAATTTTCCTCGATCATTATTCCACGGGTACCTAATACGACATTATTTTGTGGTACCTCAAGTGTTTGGGTCCTTTGAGATTAGCTTTGAGACTTTTAGGTCTCCAAAAATAATTAGATCTATTTCTAGCTCGACAAGTATTAACCGCGTGACCCTTCTACCGCAATAGAAACAAGTAATAATACTAGGAGCATAATGACCAACACGCATATGAACTTGATTCTTTTTCATATGATTTACAACATTGGCTCATGATCAAGTTCACTTTTCAAATTATTATAACCATGAATATAAACAATTTTGGTCATTTTATCGGTACTCAAGTTGGATTTAGATAAATCCTTTTTCATGCAATTGATATCCTCAACAAGAGTACTATTATTTTCTTTCTCAATGTTTCTAACCTTATCAAGAGTGGTGGTGTGAGCACATGATAGTGATTCATGGAAGTAAATAAACTATCCTTATCATTTTTCAAAACATTGAATTCCTTTTTTCAAAATTTTGTATTTAACAAGCAAGCTTTGGAATTCATTTTGAAGCTCATCATAATCATTGAGCAAATCACTATAATCATTATGCAATTCATGTCATAAGAAGTAGAGGTTTAGAACTTACCTCGTTTTCTTCAAGCCCATAAGACAATGTTCAACTTCTTCATGTTGGAAGTTGTAAGAGGCTTGCTCCTTGAATTTGATTTTGTAACCACTGAGAAGTAGATGCTTTTGAGTTGCTCCTTTCATTTGCATATACTTCATAGATGGCTTCTAATTTTGCCATACTTCATGTGTCGATCGAATTCTACGATATGATCAAGTTCCAAAGTGGTAAGTGAACAATACAAAATATTATGAGCTTTACCATTTAAGGAGATGATTTTCTTTCTCTTCATCCTTGAGCTCTTTGAGGTCTTTGGAGGTGTGTGGTGTGTCCATCATCGAATGGATTCTTCATTTACGATCGTGTTCCAAATATCGAACCCGCAACCTTGTAGATAACATTCCATTCTTTCTTTCCAAAATGTATAATTTTTGGAATTAAATAGTGGTGGCTTGGTGGTGGAGCACCGATAAGGTAGACTTAATTCGTAGTCGATGATCGTTTCTATTTACTCACGATGTGGAACGAGCTTGCCAAAGAGTTTGGCTCACGATACCACTTGTAAGTCCAAGCGGCTACGATAATCTAGAGAGGGGTGAATAGATATCTCCATCTTTTCGATTATGCCTCTTTTTCGAACAAAACAAGCGAAGACAATTATAAAGGTGCGGGAAGTAAACAACACGCGTCGATTTGCAGAGTCACCCCACCTAGGGACTACGTGCTCTACCACCCCAAAGATATTCTGGATGGGTTTCGAAAAAGAAAAGAATTTTATTAATTACCACAATTAATACAAATTCAACTTACAACAACACCTTGAAGAGCACCACACTCTTCTACAACACCACCTATGAGATTACCACTATCTCTCTTGAAGATTACCACAATCTCCAACGGCACCTTGTGAAGATCACCACAATCTTCAACCTTGAAGAACACCAAATTCTTCAACACCTCAAGAACACCACACTCTTGAAACACCTATCACCTAGATCACCCAAGTGTATTCTTTCCACAAGAATACTCTCAAGGATATCTTGTGTTGAATGATGACCAAAATCAAGATTACAACTCAATAATGAATAATACAATTTGAGTGCAAGTGTAATCAAGAAATGAAAGCCTAGACCTCAAGATGTGAAAGTGAAAAGCTAAGCAAATTACAACAAGAATGATAATAATGAAGAGCTAAAGACTTTGCTTGAATGTATCTTGTTGTGTTGTATCTCAATTGTTGTATTGGTTGCTCCAAAACTTCCTCTATTTATAGGAGATGATTGATCATGTATAGGCTCCTCTTGGGGATTGAAAATCTACAGAAAAACAAAATTAAAATCAAGAATATATCTGTTAGAAATCAATCCCACAAATTAAGGAAAGTTGGTCTGCTGCACAACAGTCAGAATTTGTTGTCAAAACCTTAGGGCGACCGGTCGCGTAGAAATAAGTTGAAAAGAATTTTTTCACGAAAATTACACAGGGGGACCGGTCAACGGGGAGTCCAACCGGTCGACCTTTGTGTGAACCGGTCGACCATCACAAGAAACAAGAACATGGCGTTCTGTTTCAATATTTAACACCCTGGTACCGGTCGACGGGACCAGTCGACCTGGTTAATTTTACTTCCGTCCAAATTTTGTTTCAAAACGCATCTTCAGGCACGGGTTGCCCTATAGGGCGACCGGTCCAACGCGAAACGGAAGTGTTGTCCAATTTTTTATCGAAAATAAACTTTAAGAAATACTCCGAAAAATAGTGAAAAACATTTTAAATCATTTAGGAGTATTTGGACAACATTTAAAAACATTGTTTTGGTGTAAAAACAAAATCGTCAAAATCATGATACAAACATATATCAAACATTATCATCATCATTGCTCATCTTTACTGATTGAATGGTAAGAATTCTACTCCCTTTGCTCAATTGGGTTGAACCCTTGAGTTTTTGGCTTATTTGTACATTTCTTGATGTAAATGTCATATGATCATGATGAGCTTATTTATTATGATGTATTGTATTGTGTTTGGAATGATTTGGTGATGAAATTTTTTGGTTTGATTCATTTACAAGGGCTTTATACAATTTCGTTTATTTTTCACGCCCACAATGTGTCCGATGAATTGTCGCAAAGAATACTTCAACTTATACATGACTCTTATGCTTTCAAATGTCTTATATACTTATTGAGATCATGTTTTGACAAACAAAATGAGCTTATGGATTTCACATGATACATTTCTCCCACTTCTTCGGTTTCTATGCCTAATTTTTTTTCAATGGTTGATAAATCGTATCTTTGGCGCACTATGATATACTTGTATGATGTTTTTATCATCCATTCCTTATTTTTTTTCAATGGTTGATAAATCGCATCTTTCCTTATTCCCCAAAGTAGATGCCATTCCATTTTTACCTTGCTACAATTTTTTTTTACTATAACATACATTTGCTACAATTTCACCACCGTACATTATACCAAATAAAACAGAAGTAAGAAATGACCCAAAAAAGAGAAGTAAAATTTACCTATTTTCTAGAACACGGCTAAGCAAAGTAGCGGCACAAATCCCAGCCTTTCAAGAAGAGAAAGTGGGTTCTAGAATAGAATAGAAAAAGGAAGAGAAAACCCTATGAAAAATAAAAGAAAACCCCCGTGAAAAAGAAACACGGCGTTGCAACAAAAAGGAAGAGAACCCACTTGATTCTCAGTTAGGAGGGGAGAAACGTATTGCAAGTGAGTTACGTATGGAAGGAGACGTGAGATGACATGTTGTGAGAGAAACCGTGTAAATCCGGAACATACCACGGAATACGATTTGATTCTCGTGAGAAAAGAGGGATTGAAATTACACCATTACCCTTAATATTATTTTAAAACAATTAAAAATAGGTCAAGAGTCAATTAAATCATGACCATTAAAAAAAAATAACCAAGGATCGAGATTTGTTCTCATGTACTCACCCCAAATATGTGGATTTACAGGATCCAAATCCTATATATATATATATATATATATTGTTTTTTGCTCCAGAGTCTAGAACCCTCGAAACCTAGAACTGGCTCTGCTTAGACCATTCTGCGTTTCCTACCCATATATCATGGCGAGCTATGGAAACAGAAAGACAACGATTATTTGCATCAAATATTTATAGCAATTATTCGTCAAGACCATTTTACTTGGAAAAAAATGGTAAGAGTGACAATTCCAAATACGACATGAACCCAACCTAAAGTTATTGAGACAAACTCGAATACAAATGCAACTGACACGAAGTTACCAATTTGTCTTAAAATATAATATCTTGAATTTTATTTAACTTTCGATGTATTTTGAAAATAATTTGAAATTTACCCAAAACTAAATATGAACATGACTCTATGACCCAAATTGCCGCCCTAAAAAAAAGTTAATTCGTGAACTTATTTTAGGGGGAATTTTTAAAGTACCCACTATGGATACTGACTATTCTTTTCTACCCATAGATATAAGAAAACTCTTTTCTACCCAATTTGACAAAAATGCCCCTACTTTAATTTGAAGATTTTGAATTTTGAAACTGATGCAATTAATGTTTTCCTTGAAAATCGTGTACACTTCCCCCCAAATACACACACCTATGTATAAAATCGTATACTCATATCGCGCCATATCGTGTCTATATCGTGCTAACCCCATGTACATATACATATACATATCGTGCCCAAAATCGTGTCATATCATGCATATCGTGCCAACTTATATCGTGTCATATCGTGCCTCATTTAAAATTGGGCACGAAAATGAGGCACGATATCGTGCCTAATTTTAAATAAGGCACGGAATATCGTGCCTATATTGGGCACAAAATTGTGCCTCAAGTTAAAAATAGGCACGAAATATCGTGCCTATATTGGACACGAAATCGTGCCTCCAGTTAAAAATAGGCACGATATCGTGCCTAATTTTAATTGAGGCACGATATCGTGCCTCGTGCCAAACTTGCATGAGAATCATTCAAATTACGTAAATTAAGGGACTTTCCTCCAAGGCTTCAACCAACTCCAAAAAAGATGGGCAAATCTCCCTTATTCACACGTATAATCATCCCCCATAGCATCCCTATTTTTTCGCCCATTATGCAAAAGTTCGCCCCAATTGTAGATTATGATGACCCTCCTTTTGACTTCCCAAAAATTCAAATTAAGAGAGGTTGGAATTGGAGTAACTGCCTTGTGTTGATCCTTTGATTGACTTTCCAAAAAATCAAATTAATTGATTTTGATCAAAGTTGTTTCAACAAAAAATTGAATTAATTGATTTTGATCAAAGTTGTTTCAACAAAAAAATTGAATTAATTGATTTTGATCAAAGTTGTTTATTGAAAATACGTTAAAAATCCACAAAATTATTTTCAATCTAAATATTAAAATATGAAAGAACACGAAAATTTGTTTAAAAACAAAAAAAGAATCGAAGTTATTTTCAAATCAAAAAATTACAAAAAATTAAACGTGAAAATGGTTTTAAAAACTATACACTTTTTTAAAATATTTTCCATTTATTTAAAGTATCTTAAAATTATAAAATAATAAAAACTCAATATTATTTTTGAATTTTCTTTTTATAATAAACGATTTTACAAAAATCTGATTTTATTTTAAAAAAACTAATACTTGTTTTAAAAATCAAAATAATGAAAGTATATTAATGTGAGAGAAATATGTGAGAGATAAAGTATCAAGGGTATTTAGGTAAAAAAACGACAAAAGTGGGTAGAAAACTTAATTTTTTTATCTCACATGTCATAAAGTTTTTGTCTTATCCTAAATGGATAGTTATCACAATTTGCTCCTTATTTTAAGTAGTTCTATCAAAATATTGTCCAATTAATTTTTTACAGGAGCATCGAGGGTGAAAGACTGAAAGCTCATATTACTTTCCGTCTAATAATAAGTTCCTTTACCGACATTCAACACTATTGTCCTAGTTAGGTTGTGTACGTGTTAGCCAGCTGTGTATCGTTCAATTGTTTTTTTGGATTGTTACTATTCAATAGTGGGTCACTTAATTTCATTGTATAAAATTATAAATTATAAATTATGAATTATAAATTAATGCTCTCAATTGTCTTTCCGTCGGATGGGATTCGGGCATGTTCTCTTACCTTAGAGGGTGTTTCATGTTTGATGATATTTTGTTTAAAATATCTTATAAGTTCTTAGTCTTATAGGATATTTTTAGATTTTATTTTAAAAATAAGTTGTTGATTAGTTGAAGTATATAGATAAAAGAAGATAGAATTTATAAGATATTGGTAATGCCATTTTTTGTAATTAAAATGGTGAAATTAAAGCATGTTATTAAAATAAGTTAGGCTTTTGAATTTTGAAAAACAATTTATAATCACTTTAGTTCTTATTTTGAGGGTTTATAAGATTTTTTTAAAAAAATTAACATTTTGAAAAAGTTTATAAGGTCCTAGACATTGTATAAGATGTTTTGAAAAAGCTTATAAGTTATTAAACACTCTATTAATAATATATTTGGCAAGTGTTAGAGATGATGTTGATTTTTGAATACGATTATATGATTATAATTGCATTTTATCACCTCCCACTGGAGAAGTAGTGAAGTAAACTAGAGACATAATAACTGTAGATTATTATAAATGTGTAAAGATTCACGCAAAATCGACATGAGAATTCCAATTATAATTCCATGGTAGATCTAAGGTGCGGTCGTATAGATTTGTGACACGTGTTGTTCGGTGTATTGATCTATATTTAAGTGGATTGCACCGATATAGCATATTCTTCATTCACATTTACATATGTCGACAAAGGATGGATTTTCACTCAATGCAACACTGTGGAATATGATGCATTTGACCAATCCAAAATTAGGGATTTGTGCGGTCAAATAGATGTTACTCTTGGAGAAATACATTGAGTGTGTAGTATTTACCATAAAACTGCATATAATACAAGTCGGACTGTGTGATTTTGTGTGAATATTTACATTTATAACAAATCTATAGTTATTGTGCATTTTGGTGTACTCCTCTAAATATATCATTGAATAGGTAATATTGCATCATTACACAACAAAGATAGGTTGTGGTACCTATCAGAAAGATTGTGATACCTACCAAGTAGATTGTGGATAAGACTATGAAATGGATTTTGGGAGTTTATTAATATATCGAAACAATTAAAAGATCCTAGAAAGTTCATGATTTTATCAAGAAAAAACTCTTATGCAACAATTAGTTATGAAATTGTACTCGGAAAAAAAGTTATGAAATTAAACTGACAACCTCTACTTCTAGTGTAGCTCGCGAAAGAGTTGGATTTGCGTAGGGTTAATTACAGAAACTAGAGGTTGTAGCCAATATACATAAAAATTCAGTTTGACAAATATCATCTTGATATTTGTTTTTAATTTACAAATTGTATCTAAGGGTGTAAATGAGTCGGCCCAAGTCGAACATAGTGTTGTTCGAGCTTGTTTGAATTTTAATCGAGTTTCGAAAATTATGTTTGAGCTTGGTTTGAATATAAATCGAATTGAGCTCGAATGAACTTTAGTACAGACAATTCGTAACGAGCACGAATCGAGCTTGAGTAGCTTGATATTTTTACACACATTTTATTCCTGTTTTACTAATCGACCTCGAGCTCGACCCGAACTTTACATCTTATCAAACGAAAAAACGTGTTCAAGTTTGATTTATTATGCTAACGAACCAAGCTCAAAAGAGCTTTTAATGATCAATTCAGACTGAATATCAAGTATCTTGGTTCATTATTTAGCCTTAATTGCACCCTCAATGCGGGGATATAAGGCGCCACTTCCAAGGGCGTCTACTGCAATATTCTTTTTTTTTTCCCTAACAGAGTGGGCGCCAGTCCCTATTTTTCTTTTTCTTTTTTTTTTAATTTGAAAATTAATTTTAAATATTAAATAAATACACAATTTTTTGGATAACTAGAATGCGATATATTATTGAATGAAAACACGATTACATAATAAAGTGTACAACACATAATTAAAAAAAAAAAGAAATTACACATTAAAATACTGGAATAAGTTGTGACATGCCATTAAAACATAAGTATGACTACACTAAATTATATTTGTGGAGTATTTGTGAAACCCGATTAAATGATTTTTTTTAATTTTAGATTTTTGTATAAATTACAAAATATGTATTATCATTTTGGATAAATGAAACTCATTTTTGGCTAATTTGACTAAATATTCCCACAAAATTACATTTGTGAGGTATTTGAGTTGGACAAGTTCCGTTTGTTCACGTATCGGTATAGAGGGTATAATTGGGAAAAAAATTATTCTTGTAATATATTCGAATATATATGAATCAATTTGAATATTTGTATTCAAAATTCTAATCAATTTTTATTGTTGGGAAGATGATGTGTTTTCTTGATTCTTTTTAAATTTAGTTTACTACAAAAATATATATTCGAATATATTACAAATAAGAATAAAAAGGGGAATAAGTCTGTAAATTTTCCAATTATAATTTAGTGTAATCGTGTTTCACAAATACCCTACAAATATAATTTAGTGTAGTTATACTTATGTTTTAATGGCATGTCGTAACTTATTCTCGGGCGTACCCTCTTTAGTAAAGCCCCCAAAATTTTTGAAAATTAATTTTTACGCATATTTTATTTAGAATATTGATTTTTAGCACTAAATAATTATTTTTTTATTGATTTAGCCTCCCAAAAATTACTTAGCCCCTAAAACTACACGCCTAGCTCCGCCGCTTATTCCAAAGATTTTCATGCGTAATTTCTTTTTTTTAACTATATGTTGTACACTTTATTTTGTAATCGCATTTTCATTCCGTAATATATCACATTTTAATTATCCTAAAAATTGTGTTGCGCCACACACATAATATATCAAAACCTCCCCCAACCCACCCTAATTTGCGAGGAGTCAGGAGAGTATTTTTGTTTGGTAAAATACAAACTTCAAGGATATTTACAATTTCGAAAGATACTTGGAGTAGTTTTTATTGTAATTATCCTTTATTTGTATTCTCTTTTAATAGTCTGTGTGTAAATTGAACGAGGAATACAGAAATTCATATTTGTCCCATTCACTTGAATTTCTTTCATTTCATCCATTTAGGATTCCATGGATAATCTGTTTGATCTTTTTCTATTTTTCAGATATTTAAAATCATTACTAAACGCGTGGGGTAGAAAATATCTTGATAATTTTAAAATTTAACAAAAAAATATAAAATCTGAATAATATCTTCACCGCACAAAATTACTTGAGTTAGAAGTTGACTCCTACATTTATAAGAATAGATAGATTCCCTCTGCACTAAGTTACTTAAGTTTGAAGCTGACTTTAACCCCACATCAAGGTTCGATTCGTCCACAATTTCTGGATTTAGGTTACTGGAAATTAATCTAAAAGAAACTTTGGCTTTGCTTTATAAAAAAAAAAAAAAAAAAAGGACATGCACTAAGATTTTTTCCTTTTGGCGGGGTCAAAAAGAAATTCGAATCAAAGACCTAATAAAATAAAGGGATAATTACAAAAACACCCCTAAGGTTTGGGCTAATTACAAAAAGTCCCAGAGTTCTTTGAAAATTAAAAAAAAAAAAGATCTTGAGGTTTAATTCTGTCTTACGTTTTTCTCGGTGATTTTCGAAAATATTTTAAAAAAACCACTGATATTTGCAAAAATATTACGTTTTGTCACCCTTAAATTTAAGACAAAACGAAACCTGAAGGGTTTTATGTAATTTTGAAACATGTCTGATTTTTTTGTATAACCCAAACCTCAGGGGTGTTTTTGTAATTATCCCTAGAATAAAAGAAATCCATTTCTATCTTATTGTTAAAGAAAGAAAATTAATCTTTTTGGTGGAGTTGATGCACTACTTTGATAGAAGTCTGAGAACAATTGGCAATAGATTTCATGTTAGGTGGTCTGAAAATGACCATAGAATAAATTGTTTGGTTAGGACAAATATTGACAAAATGCAGCTGATGCAAATATGTAATTGTGTGATTATCAAATACTACTAATGAGGCTTAACCTAATTTTAAAAAATAACTTAGTTATCTTTCAAAATTACAAATTCTGATTTGAGACATTACAATTTACAAAGACTTCATTGAGTTTGAACTTGTTATACACAATATTGTAAAAATAAGCCTAAACGCCAATCGCCCTTAGGTCGAAAATTGTTTTGGCCAAATATCCGCCTAGGCAGCCAAAAAAAGGGCCTATATAGCAATAATCGGCCAAAAATCAGTTAAAACATATATAATTACCCCTCTATTTTTAGGAGTTGGGCTGTGCCCGACTAGCTCATTATGCAAGCTTGGTTATACTAATTACCCCTCAATAGAGCATACATTTCAACATGATATTTGTGAGTTTAAAAGATAAAGTGGACTTTTTGGGTAATTATACTAAACTGTCAAGAGATTAGTTTCTACAATTATCCTAAAACCATTGGCATCTCAAAAACTGAATACAACATTTAAATAAGTATATAATATAATCAACCAAAATACAATATTTCTTCTTGATGAATCCTCATCACTTGCACATAGGATTTCACTCTATTTACAAACAATACAATACCTACAAATATTTTGCCACACGTATCTGACACGCGCGCGATCTAATTAGTACGCACATTCTCCGTCACAAACCTTCCAAGACTCAGAAAACTAGGAACATGATGAATGGCCTCAATGCTATTGGGCCCTCTTGGCTGATCCACATCAACTTCTTCAGCAACCTTACTCTTACTGCAATAATACAGCATAAAAAAATCCCCCCACAGAATCAAAACATTACCATCTTCAAAAATTTTAAGAGCATGAACAATCTGGAAAGATGGGCCCACAAGCTCAGGCATTTTCTTGATGACAATCTCTTTAACCCATGATTTCTCAACTCCATATTGTTTCATAACCCAAATATCAATATCAGTATGTGAAGTGTTATCACACAAAGCCAAACAGTCCCTTAAAACCCCCAAGCTCCCCAAAATCCTCTTCCCTGGAAATGGAGGTGGGAATGGCTGAAAAACCTCGATTTCGAGATCGAAACACGAAATCAGCTCGAATCCCTCCAAATCCTGGATCAACCAATGGATATTCCCCCGGAAAAACACTCCGATTAGACGGCTATCGTAGGCGAAACTGGGCCCGGCCCGCCGATTGTTCGCCATTCCCCTGTTTTTCCTAATGTGTAAACCTGACATTGGGAAAAGGGGACCCTAATACAATGCCCATTTATCGGATTAAGCTCACGCTGATGCAAAATTCGGACAATTTTGTATTCTCCGGTTTTCTGCGTTACCCCAAATCCGTGCGTGACGACCATCGGGTACCGAACGACGCCGTCTGGTCTAGAAAGCTCGAAAAACTCACGTGTTATGGGGTTACACACGAACAGGGTCTCGTGCTTGTAATTTATGTCGCGGAGGAAGAGAAACCCGTTAACCGACCCGTCGATGACGATGTTGGCGTCGGGGAAATTGCTGAGATTGTTGAAATTGAATCTCACCATGGTCTCGTGAGGGAGGTCGTGGCGATCGTATGAATCTTCGAAATCGACTAGCCTGAAGAAATTTTTGAACATTTCGGAATGGTGGACGATTAAGGTTTGTTTGGAGAGGGAAAAATGGAGTTTGGTGAAATGGGGATCGGTTATCAGCTCCAGCCATGTTTTGCAGACGGATTTGCATTGGATTATGGTTTTCGCGGGGAGTCTCGCGAGAATCTCGAATATGACGTTTGTTGGGAGATTCATCAAGGTTTTTTTGTTTCCCATTTTTCTGGTTTTGTTTATATGGATGAAACAGGGGAAGAAGATGAAGAAGAGTGGTAATAGTGAAATGAGATTGGCAGAGGGTTGAAGATGGAGGTTGGTTGGTTTTATAGCATGAGATTCTGTTAGAAATTGTTATACGGCACTTATAAAATATTGAGAGGATTGAAATTCTGTTGTTAGGAACAGAGTGGGGGGAATAAGTAAGGGTGATTGATAGTACACGATGCATAACCCGATATAAAGTTACTAAGAGAAACTCAAATGCGAACCGGAGAAATCTGAACACGAACACGAATATGAATAACACAAATCAAATACAATGTTATCAATTTGTTTGAAACGTAATTATTGTATATTTTAATTAATTTTTAATGTAATTTAAAAAAACCCGAAATTAATTTGAAACTAAAGACAATTCGGCATGGCTAATACGAATTGCGAGAACCCCAGGGGTTTGCCTGGTGGCTGAGGGGTTGCAATTGTAACCCTGAGGTCTCGGGCTCGATTCCCGACTATCGCGGAGTTTTGGGGTTGGGTTTTCCCGAGAGATTAGGACCATCTCCTGGAAAGGACAGATCCCCATATAGAAAAGCGGTGTGGGTCTGTCGCTTCAGTGTGGGGATAATCTGGGTCGACAAAAAAAAAAGATACGAATTGCGAGAAGAAGGGTATTTAAACACGCAGTGACACACACATTGAGTGTGTTGTGAAAAAGATTTTGCTTTTACGCAAAGTAGTTTTGTGGTTGATGATGACAGGACATGTCTGGCCATGTGGAAGCTGTAGAGTGAGTGAGTGGTTTTAAGGGAGTGTTTGCAAACACTAAAAATAAGTGTTTTTCAATTTTTTGCTTAAAAAAATAGTTTTTAGTGTTTGCATATACCAATTTCTGTTTCTAATTCAACTTTATTTAATCAAAATCTAAAAGCAGGGAGAGGTGTGCTTTAGATTATGCTTCTGCTTCTAGTTTGAATTTTACAAATAAATAAGTACTTTGACTACTTTTTCACCAAACACTCTCTACTTCTCAATCTCAACTTTTAATTCTATTATCAAACACTACCAACTTCTGATTCTTAACTACTTCTACTTCTGCTATAATAAATCACTTCTTCTAAAAGCAGAAGTTTTTGCAAACACTCCCTAAATATGTTTGGCAAGCAGTTTGCCGCGTGTCACTTTGCTACACTAGGAAATAATATTTTTTATTTTTTCCGGACGAGATCTTCTTGTTGTTTCGTCTAATTTTCCATAGAATGGGTATTATTACATCTATATTTGTTTCTATATTAAAATCCCAAATTTTAGATTTGATTTATGTTTAAAACTAATATGGTAACATCTGTAAGCATGGACAATTACCTATGCGTTGGAATATGGAATCAAACACACTTTTAGAATAAAATATCTTATCTGCTGCTATGTAGGCGACTGTAAATTTAGTAACAAAATCTTCGGTGATAAGTTTTTGAGATCATTCATTTCATTTAGTCTTTAAACTACTAGTTTCACGATATCAATACATAACATGTGTATATAAATTATAATGATGTTATCTTTGTACACATGGTATTTGCATAGTTGATATGAGTATTATGAGAATACCAAATGGAATCGAGAATCTCAAATTACAATTTGCCCCATTCTATTAAGTATAATTTTCTTTTATTTATTTTGATCTTGTGAACATCTTGGAGACTTTGTATTTTAAATATTAGGATAAAGAGAAACTCTAATTAAATTGACCAGCTATAGAGTGATATATTTAAATTTTGTACTTAATTTATTAAGTAAAAGATTATAATTAATAAATACAACTTTTTGTTTTAAATTATCATAAATGACTATTAAAATAAGTAATAATTTTAAGGAAAAGCTTGAAAAAAACTTTGGACACAAATTGATTTCTTTAGGTGGAATGTAAGGAATTTAACAAAGGGTAAAATTCACTTACCCCCTTCTACTAAAACCTTCAAATACCTAGGATGACAATTTAGATCCGACCCGTGGTACCCTCCCCGATCCACCCTATTTGGGTCGCCCTGCCTCGTGACCCAGGGCGAGGTGGGTCTGGGTCTCACTTCCACCTCGCGGGTGCCCGCCCCGTCCCGCCTAGAATTTTTAGTTTTAAATATATTTTAATATATATTTTGCATATATAATATATAATAATATAATTTTTGTGTATTCTTATATTATATTTAATATTTATAAATTGATAATACTAAATTTTATAATTGTATATTTTTTTTAAATTTTTTTCCATTTTTAAATTTAATTTAATTAAATGGGCGAAGAATCGGCCGACCCACCCCGCCCGCCCTCTCGCCCGTCTGTTCAGGCACTGTAACGAGTTTGGATCCTTGTCGACCCACCCTATCGTCATCCCCACAAATACCCCTCTAATTCAATCAAAGTTATTTTGATAGACCAAAATACCCTTGATTTAAATAATGTTATAAATAAAGTTAATCCTAGAATTAAAATAAATAAATACAACTTTAACATTATAGAGAAGACATTAAATCTTGAAAAAAATATATAAATGCGTTACGTAATTTATATTACTATTATATTCAATATATAGCTTTAGTAATTAAACTGATTGATATATGACTGTGAATAATACACGTGTGCAAATAAAACATACTAAAGGACTAACTTAAAATATTGTAAAATATTAATGTAAGTATGAAGTGAGTGAAGACGTACAAAAAATTAATAATATAAAAGATGGTTTTCAAAGGAGCAAAACATAAAGTTACATGAGATAATACTTTCTTTTAAATTTAATGTGTTTTATATTATTAATTAATAAAAAATTATTTATTTTGAACTTAATTAATATCCGTGTTAAATAAACATTAGATCAATTTAATATTTAGTTGTCGTAGAATTTAATAAGATTTTTTTCATTTAATGTTTTAATATATCCAAGGGTGGAGATTTAGCAAGGTGGGCCGAGAATGGGGTGAGCCGAATAAATAATCCAAGAAAAATAATACAAATTATAACTATATATATTTTTTAAAATTCCCACTAATTTGTTTTTTCAAAAAATAGGGGTTGGCCTCCCCAAACAGCCGCTCATTCCCATCCCACTCTCCCCTCCCAAGCAAATGTTTTCTTCTCCCTTGAGAATGAAAGCTTTGTGTTGACCTCATTGGATGTTTGGCCTTTTGCTCCGCCATGAAAGTCGATGATGGCCAATAAATTTGGGTCACCTTGTCGCCTGCCTACTCGAGTTGAAAACCTAGAAAAGCGACGAGAGCCTCGTCAAACCGAACACCTCCATCGTTAGAAATGGCCGCTGTAAAGCCGTGACGACGCCGGCGACTAGGATGGCGGTGGGGACTAGAACAGGGCTGAAAATCACGAACAGAGAGTGGCGATGGCGAGTCCGATTAGACTCCCGCTGCGCGTGCGACCAGCTTGGGCGTGGAGCGGTGGTGCCGGATGTGGCGATGGATTTTAGGGGTGAGGGAAACTTTTCTTTTCTATGTTTGTTATTTTTTCTTTGTTTTTATTTTGTTGTTAAGTAGTAGTTTTATTATCTTGCTTGTATTTTATTTTCCGGTTGATTTGCGAAACTTGTAGGCGGATCAATTTTATCTTCTAGTAGTATGTAGTGGTTGCTTGTGCCCGATTTTGGTTTTTTTAGTGTTTTACAGTCTCCATTAAGGAGTGCTGAAGTCTCCCGGCGTGGAGTGGTTAGTTTTGGGTTTGAAGGTTTTAGTTTGTGGAGTAGATCTGAATTGGTCTTTGCCAATTCCCCGCTTGACTTTTATTTAGTCAAGTCGGCTTATAGCCAGTTGGCTACGCTTATAGTTGTAATTTTAGTTTTTTGAGTTAGTCTAATAAAATACTATCGTTTGAGAAAAAAAATAAGGGCTGGGCTAGGGTCCAGGTTGGCCTAGCCCTGCATCCGCCATTGAATATATCTATTTTTTCCCTTCCCAAATAAATTGTGATATTAGTTAATATATTTGACATACTTATGAATACAAATTTTATTTACTTATTAAAATAACATGCACATATAATGATAGTAATATAAATTTGATTAAGAAAAAATAATTTCTGTTTTTATACCATTTGAAATTATATTTTGATATTTTATGTCTTTTTTATAAATAATAATTTTAGTTATTTAATAAAATTAAAGAATAAAATTAACTTATTGACATTCAATTGTAAGTTCTAATATTCTATTTACTTCAAGGGTATTGTTGTCCATTAATATATTTTTCATTAGTTTAGGGGGTATTTGTTTTTAATAGTAGAAAGGGATATTTCATATTTGATACAAAACCAATAGCACAAGGGGGTAAAGTAAATTTTACCCTTTAACAAATTAGCGCAGTTATTCAAAAGAAATGATGCCTTTCTACGAAAGTGGGTAAAGTAAGTGGATGGGGGATAACATTTATTTTACATTTACCACAAACTTGTATAAAGTGAGATGATATTTGTAGAGGTGTGACCTACCGAATGCTAAAATGTCAAGAAAATATGATAAACCGACATCCTCATAGTTAAGATTAAGTGCGTGTTTGAAAATACTTATTAAAACTTAAAAGCCTGTAAAAGCTCATTCAGGAAAAAAAAAATTCTAATAGAATTTTTATAATATTTCAAATTCTAGCTTCTCCAGAATGGACTTATTGGATGAGTAATTTATCAAAAACTTCATTATGAAATAACCATTAAATAATTATTATTACGTAAAAGAGAATTTTAAATGTAAAATTCCATTAAAAAAATTATTCTCAAACAAGTTGGAAGGCTATTCCATTCTCATTTATTCATTTTTCAAGCTAAGTTTTTCATTACCACACTTGCCTCACAACTATTAGACATGAACGGTTATTCACATGGTCGTGTTTAGCAATTTTTTGGCCCGAGTCAAACTTTAAAATGGGCCTTCGTGTTTTTACAAACTTAAAGAGGCATAAAATAATATTAATAAAAATAAATTTTGTTTAATGTACACTATTAGTTAAAGCTAATATGACAATCGATCATGTCCAAAATAATTATTTAAATACAACTTGCTTAACTGTTTTGGCGACAAAAATATTGATCAAGTTTGTAATCAAGTTGCTCAATTATTCATTTCTCAATTAATAACCTTGCTAACTCATTCAATCATTCTTGTGTCATGGTTGACCGGTGAAAGGTTTTAAGGGATAATTACAAAACACCGCCCGAGGTCCGGGTTAATTATAAAAAAATCTATAGATTTTTAAAATTGCAAATCGGGTTCGTAGAACGATCTCGATCCATTATAAAGAAAAAATAGTTAACTCTGAAAAAATTCTCTAAAATTTGAAAGTTTTTATTTTTTTACATCTATCACATATACATATAACATTAAAACTAATATTTTTATATACTACGCATGGGCATGGACCATGGTTATTCATGATATTTAAGAATGAAATATTATGTTACACAAAAAACTAATATTTTAAATCTCTATAAGAAAAACAAAGCATGTCAGGTTATAATTGGTCTAGTTTAAATCATTTGCTTGAGCAATAGTCCCAATTTTATTGAACATTTTTCTTTACCAGAGAGAGAGAGAGATTAAAATATAATTGACATTCTCTTATTCGAAGAGGACAAAATGTAAATATTTTGAACTTGTGGGGTCAAATTGTAATTTGAGCTTCATCCTTTATGTAAGCCCTTACTTCACTTGGAAGTGTTTGGAATTGGCAGTTTTGCCCTTTTGAGCAGCATCCCTAACTTATGGCACGTCTGTTCTTCAACAGGCCAACCCATTGCTGGACTCTATAATTTAGAAAGTCCTTGACTGAAAATGACACATTTCACCTTTTTTTGTGGATCTTTTTTGAATTTCGCGAAGTTGTTAATCTAGTTTCTTCGCGTAAGAGGAAAAGTCTCTTCAAATTTGTGGCTAGTGGATCAAAAAAAAAAGTTTTAATTAAGTTTTTCTCCTCATTTAACATCACGCATTTTTGCAAAATTTCGGACAAGTCCAATTTTGGTCGGACCATGACAGCCGAAATTAAAATAAATAGACCCGACTTTTTCTGGCCAAAAAATTTGCAATCCAACTCAACCCAAACTTTGGACTGGCTGGACCAGCCCACAGATCGGACTGGGTTATGCACTTCTAATCACTATTGTTCTAAAAAATGCTAGACAATAGTCTAACAATATTCTATGATCTAGCGTTTATGTGGAGTTTGAGTGGGATTAAACAAGACTTGGTTGGGGCTTCATAGGAAAAAGGCCGTGGGTGGATAAGGGAAATTTAGCGTCTGGGGACTCATCGGAGTTAGAAATATATTTTATAACAGTGTTTAAGATGACCATTAAGCTTAAGATTCCTAACTAATTTTGTTTTATTTTTGCTGAAAAATAGGTTTGCGGTGTTTTTTATTTCCAAAGGGAAAAATGACATCACTGAGTACGTGGCTCAATTTTGGTCGGTCAAATGAAAGAGCCATGTCGGTCAAGCCCTGAATCAAGTATCACTTGTACTTCTCTTCTTGTAAACCACCAGGGGTAGTGGTGTCTTTTTATTCTTTATCTTTATCCTATTTTCTTATGGGTGGGGGAAAAAAGATTTTAGAGTTCAAAAGTAGGTCTTATCTTCATATTTACACGTCTGCAAATAGGGCTGAAAAATGAGTTTGAGTTACTCGATATGCGATTTGAGATCGATCGCTAAAAAATTGTTGAGTTCTGTTTATTAACATAATGATCAAATTTGAATATTTTTCCCATACAATTAGATCTAAAGCTCGACTCGAGCTCTCGACTCAATTAGTAAAAAAATATATATGTAAAAATATTAAGCTATCAAAACTCGATTCGTGTTCGGCTTGACTAAAGCTCGTCGAACTCAATTCAATTAATACTCAAACCAAGCTCAATACACAATTCTCGAAGCTCGATTAAAAATCAAACAAACTTGAACAATATTATGTTTGGCTCGGCTCGATTCGTTTACACCCTTATCTGCAAATGAACCAAGCCGCTCTTGAACTATTCAGAGTTCGATTCGATAAAAACTCGTTTGAGTTCGTTTAGTTTATTGTTAATATAAATGAACCAATCTCAAATTTAGAGATATTGGAGCCAGTCACTCATCAGCAAGCTTGTGAGCAGTGGCGGATCCAGGAATTAGTAATAGGGTGGGCTAGAAAGTAAAAATTTCACTAGGAAAATTATCTATATATACGGGCAGAGAGCCAAGAGGGTGCCTCCAGGCCCCAGGCAAGCACCTCGAATTATTTTTTCGTCCTATTTTTTCTATGGAAAAAATAAAAAAATTATATATATGTTTTAAAGAGGAAAAATATTTGAGCTAGGGGAAAAAATATTTGGTTTGGGGTTACCGAGTCGGCTGACTACACTACTGTATATATAGAACAAAGATTATGTATATATAACAAATTATTACAAGACTACACTATTTCTCAATTTATAAAAGAAAAATATAATGGTATTTTTATATTAGCAATAAAAATGACATATTCTATTTTTAATATTATTTATTTTCTTGCCACAAAATAACAAAAAGCCAATAACTAAATGTACAAAAGCTAAGAAAATAGATAATGTTTTGATTTCATATTTGATGATGGCATTCGAAATCGGCAAATCGTTTGTGTCAGCCCAATAAATAACAACTCAACACGATAAGCTCAAGCCCGAACATAATACAATAACTTTATTGGGCCTAAAATTTAAACTCAAACTCGACAAGCTAAAAACACGAGAAATATGATACGACACGATTGACACAATAAGCAAAATTGTTAAATTATTTTAGTTAGGACCGTTAATCCATTGAACTAATAATAAAACATGTGATTTCTTTAATATATTTGATTCGTAAATACATATTATAACAAACTACCAATACAAATAGTAAGTACAATTTAAAAGTAATGAATTGATACATATACAAATGATAAATAAGGATCACAAAAATAGTCTAAAAGTCACAAATATATATTTTTTTTTTTTGAGGGGAAAAGTCACAAATATATTAAATATAGCATCAATCTTAGGATATCACAAAAGTTTTACATCCTTCATTCTTGATTTTTAAATTGAATTTAGATTTTGGGGTGGGACTTGAGTTTTGCATTAAATTTTGGGGTGAGCTAATTTTAAATATTGTAAAAATTATAATACTAAAAATATAATTTTTGAGATTTTGCACTGGGCTTGAGCCCAGTGCTACATACACACAGATCCGCCTCTGCTTGTGAGCATGATCGTACAAAGTAAACTAATAGTTTGAATTTATAGCTTTTATATAGATATAAAAAGTTTTAAATAAACTTATTTATTCAAATAAAATCATAGATTTTGATAGATATATATAAATTTATTTTTATAATAAATTGAAGAATAATTTAATTTATAACTGATATTTACTAAGCTCGAAAAAGTTTGTGTGAACCATCAATAAATTCAGGCTCGAGTTCGCCTCGATAATAAATGAGCCAAGGTCAAATCCTCAAAAACTCGACTCGATTCGATCCGTTTGCAGCCCCTACATATTCCCCAAGTTTTTCTTTCTTTTTGTTTGTGACTTCAAAAGTTTTTTGGACCTTTTTGGTTTTCCTTTATTTTGTTTTCTTAATTAGAAAAAATCAGGCCACAAAAGCAACATGGAAAAAAGGGGCCAACCATAGCTAACTACTTCTTCAGTAAGCTATGTATTTCCATTAATTTCAGCAAAAATTTCCGGAAGACTGCTGGACAGGCAAGGCGATTCAGAACCTTAAATAACAGACAGGTTGGGCCGGTCTTCTATTTGTGTGTGTGCGTTGTAATCAATATGGGCTAAAGAAAGACAACGAATCCAGCCCGAAAATGGATCTACATGGGCCTGGACTGGTCTGGACCGAACTGACCCAGTAAACATATTTAGCTTGAAGCCTTCGTTTAGTTAAAAGAGAACTAGAAAGTTCTTGCAGAAGATGACTTGTGTGGGAAGTTGTAATTAGAGCTGTCAAAATGTGTCTTGCTCAATGGGCCGATTGGAATGGTTTGATGAAAGATTGGGCTAGTCTGATTTTTGTACACCCAAAATTAATCTGGCATTTTGGCCCCGTCCATTCAGCCCACAACACTGGCCTGACCCAGCTTGCATTTCGTGTAAATTTGTGGACTGGGTCTGGCTCCCAAAATAGTGGAATCGGTCACTCTTTGGTCCAATTTTTTCCTTTGGCCTGGGGGCAACACAGGCCCGGCCCGCCCAACTCGTATGACATCTCTATTTATTATTAGGCTGCTCTATTTCGCGCAAAAAAAAAAAAAGGAGACCGTTAGCTGAACCTTCTATCCCATCGGATGAGGCATTCTATTCCAGAATGGTGTTTCATCTCCTATTCTACCGTATGAATGATTCACACGTGTATAGAAGTAACCATATCAAACCCCCACAATTTAGGCTTAATTTATGCTTCAAATTTAATATGTTAACTTCTATACACGTGTCAATCATCCGTGCAGTGGAATAGGAGATAAAACACAAAATAGAAGATCTATAGAAGCATGCGAGGGACTTATGAATGCGTTGAGGTCAAATTTGGTGACTGGACCATCACTTGTTTCTCTTTGAGTTCAATAATAAACCAGCAAGGTCATTTGTTTTCCTATCAAACATCTTCCTTTTATTTTGAACAATGATATATATTTCAGACATTCAGTGAGGTAAAACATAACTGGAATCAACTGTAAACGAAATCAGAACGAGATTACATTCTCCATAGTGAAGTTTTTGAGTGAAACAAAGCTCGACGTGTGAAGCATCGAATCGACTCTGCCCGGGGTACGCAGTTCAAACATATTGATTCCCGCAAGAGTTTTAGCCTTACTGGAGTAGTAAAACAGGTGGAAATCCTGCCATGCCATCAAAATATCGCCATCTCCGAAAACTTTCATCGGTCGAACAACTTCATAAGACTCACCAGCAAAATCAGGGACTTTGCTGATCACATATTCTTTTCTCCAAGATTTCTCATCTCCATATTCCTTCATCAACCAGATGACAATCTCATCATCACTAGTGTTATCACACAAACACAAACAATCCCCCAAAACAAACAGCCCTGCAAGAAATCCCCCACTCTTCTGAAAAGGAAGTGAAAACTTGCTAAAAACCTCTGTTTCAAGATCAAAGCAAGAAATCCAATGACAGCCCTTTAAATCTGATACCAACCAATGAAGATTTCCATTCATAAACGCCCCGATCGAACGACAGTTATATTCGAACGTGGCATTACACGAAAATTTTCTCCACGATCCTGTTCCAAGAGTGTAAACATGACACTCAGATTTTGGAATTCTCAACAATGCATGTGTATCAGGATGACGTACGCATTCATGGAATATTCGAACCACCTTATGTTGGCCGGTTATTTTGCTAACTCCAAATCCATAAGTGACTATCGTCGGATAAGAGTAGACGAACTTTTCTTGACTTTGAAGCTCCAGACACTCCCGAGTTATCGGATTACATATGTAAAACACATTAGGCTGCGTGTTAATTTCGCGCAGAAAAAGCAAACCATTAGCCGAGCCCTCTATCCCTATTGACCTGTGAGACGGATTAATGAATGCATTAAGGTCGATTTCAGTGACTGGATTGTAATGAAGCTCGTGGTGTTCGATATCGGGTTCATCTTCGAATTCGAAAATTTGGATTAATTCTGACCACATTTCGGATTGATGGATGACTAATCCGGGGACTGATTTGGAGAGATGGGAGTTGGCAAACTCGTGAGTTTCGAGTAGTTCGAGCCATGACTTGCAAACACATTTGCAAGCTCTGATGGTTTTGATGGGAAGTCTTGAGAGAATATCAATGATGATTTCTGATGGTAGATTTGTGAAGAATTGATGTTTGTACATTTTTGGTATTGCTGATAGGCTTTGTTTTGTGGGTTATGGTAAAATGATGCATTTGATGGGATTATATATAGATGCCCTTTAGAGTTATGTGGTCTGGTTCTAGATTTTAGAAAAGTATGCAGAATGAGACTTAGTCTCTGGTGTATTTTTGGTCTGAATATCCATCTCAGTTGAACTTTCTAACTGTTTTCTTAATTCTTTGGGATAATTACAAAAACACCCTTGAGTTTAGGCTAATTACAAAAAACCCCAACGATGTTTCAAAATTACAAAAGAACCCTTGAGATTTGATTCCATCTCACGTTTTCTCCCTTCATAATCAATAAACATTTCAAAACCCCCATGATATTTCTAGAAATATTACTGTTAACCCCTTAAATTTAAGGCATAATCAAAATATGAGGGGGCTTTTTGTAATTTTAAAACATCTCTGGAAAACCTGTAATTAGCTCAAACCTCAAGGGGTCTTTTGTAATTATCCCTAATTCTTTTGGTCAAAGAAAACATGTCATGGTATTATTTGTGATTGATTTTATGTTGGGATAATTACAAAAACACACCCGAGATTTGAGCTAATTACAAAAATACCCAAATATGTTTCAAAATTACAAAAAAAAAGCCTCGGGTTTGATTATGTCTTAAATTTAAGAAAGTAACTGTAATATTTTTATAAATGTCAATGGGGTTTTGAAATGTTTTTCGCTCATAAAATGAAAAATGTAAAGATGGAATCAAATCTCGAGTGAGTTTTTGCAACTTTCAAATACCTCTGTTTTTTTTGTTTGTTTGTAATTATCCCTTTTATGAGAATCGAACTCCGGAAGACCTTGAGAGTCTTAATCACTCGACCACTATCAGTTCTTATATTGTTCACTTGACCTATAATGGAAGATTATTGCTCGATAAAAGGAAATATACGAGTAATAGAGATAAGACTTCTATCTGGTGTATTCATGTTCTTGGCTTGTTCAAAGCTTAAATTATAACTTGAAATGGTCATAAGATTTATTATTTGGTATATTTTTATGTTTGAAAGTGTTACTTGAGCGTTACTCCACAGGTTCGAGTTTCCTAAAAAAAAATCTTCCAAGGAACCTACTCAGAATTTTTTCCTATATAGACAATGGTTTCAGACAGTGTCTTAGGTTGCTTTCACACTTGCTTTTTTTAGGGATAATTACAAAAGACCCCCTGAAGTTTGGGCTAAATACAGAAAAACCTAGAGATGTTTCAAAATTACAAAAAAAACCCTTAAGTTTAATTATGCCTTAAAATTAAGGTGTTAACTGTAATATTTCTAGAAATATCATGGAGTTTTTGAAATGTTCGTTGTTTATGAAGGGAGAAAATGTACAGATTGAATCAAACCTCAATGGGTTTTTTGTAATTTGAAACATATCTGTTTTTTTTTTTTGTAATTAGCCTAAACCTCAGGGGTGTTCTTGTAATTATCCCCTTTTTTTTATGATCAATACAATAATTTAGGCTGATGACAAAGAAAACTCTCCTATATGGGAAACGGATATTTCCAAAGGACAAAAGAAAAAGAGACAGTATAAAGTTGTACACATTAATTACAATTCCTCCTTTTCTTCTTGATACAAGTTTATTACAATTAGCTTGTTGTCACAGCTACAGCACAGACAAAAATTAAAATACTATTACAATGAGAAAGACAATTGCAAGATACATGCATATGTCATTTGTTTTTCATAAATGAATGAAAATGATCTCTTCTGTTTTCGGTTATGCAATTCCAGCAGACAATTACAATGTAATAAAATCACTTACTTTGTCTCGGATTGTAATAACGAGGACGATGCACGGTCAACGTGCTTTCCAGAGGCAGAGGATGAAATCCCAGCAGTTTGTAGTGATGATGATGAAGAGACTACTGGCATTGAAGCTGCAAAAGTCGAGAGCGCGCTAATGCTACTAGCCGTCACACTAGTGCCGCCAACGGACCCTTCTGTAGCGGCCTTAGGGGCCGGTGGCCGATCAATTACCAAAATACCCTCCAACATTTGAACAACTTTACCCATCATAGGCCTTTGAGAGGGTTGTTCTTGTATGCACCAAAACTAACTTGAATTGCCCTCATAACTTGCTCCATATTTATCTCACTATTTTGAAGCCTTCTATCCACAATGGCCTCAATATTACCCTTCTCAAATTCTTCATAAGCCCACAAAGAAAACTTCTTGTGGTTCGTTTTTCCGAGACTTCAAATTTCTTTTCCGCTCACAATCTCTAATAAAACCATTCCATAACTATACACGTCGGATTTAGAGGTTATCGGGAGATTAGCAAGCCATTCCGGAGCTAAGTATCCTCTAGTCCCCGCACGCTCGTTAACGTTCTATACCTATGATCTTTCGGATTAACAAGCTTCGCAAGACCAAAATCGACACTTTCGCGTGGTAATTCTCGCCCAAAAGAATATTTTCGGGCTTTATATCACAATGAACAATGCAATCCCTACATTCCTCATGAAGGTACGTAATCCCCTACCCGTCCCTTGGGGCAATGTTAAACCGATACTCCCAATTCAAATGCTTTCCGATTGCTCATGAGACGTAAAAGAGGAAGTTATCGAGAGAACCGCTTTTTCATAAACTCGTATACTAATAGCCTATGCCGCCTTCCGAGCAAAATCCAATCAATCTCACCAAATTCAAATGATGAGTGCTACTAATAGTAGCTACCTCCATTCTAAATTGTTTCTCACCTTGGTCTATCCTCCAATCCGCTTAACCGCGGCTATAGTCCTATTAGCAAGAACACCTCTATAAACGGCTCCAAATCCTCCGGCTCCAAGCTTCTCCTTAAACCCTTAGTCGCCTTATGAAGCTCCTTGTAAGAGAATTGCACCGGTGCTCCTGACGCATACTCAAGAAGCGCGCATTGAGCCGATAATCCCCAAATTTCGGACTATTCCTAAAACACCACCACCATAAACCACCTTCTAAAACCGCCAACCCTAAAAGTGTAGCCAACACCACCACCACAACCAACCACGCGGTCAACTTCCATCTATTCGTTCTCCGTTACTAGCTATAGCCGTGGAGGGATTAGGCATCACCGGCGAACAAACCTTAACAAACGAAGTACTAGGAATAGCTGGCGAATGATAGCCACTAACAAAATTACTCGATTTCAAGTAACATAGCCCTGATCCATCCGCCAACGAAGTGGAAGCAATGCAATTCCCAATAAGACAATTTGACCTACAAGGCGAAATCCCGACAAAAACACTTGTGAGGCTAACTCAGGTTGGAAAGTCAAGAACCTAGAATGATCCAACTCCAACATAGTCTCCTCCCAGGGCAATCTTGAAGTTCCACTTTTCTCTTACAACCTTTTCTACTATCATTTGGATCAATCAAATCGAAATTCTGCGAAGGACATTCGCAGATTGGATAAGTATCATTGTAACTACAAATCCCCATATTCCCACAGTAGCCATAAACCTGACATTGATCACTCACAGCAGCCCATCTAACATTTACAGTCCCACTACCTCTAGCAGAGCTATAAATCCTCAAATTCCCATCATTATCTAATTTCAAGAATCTCAAAATATTACCTTCCTCTGCATAATCACTGCTGTAAGCCAAGTTCTGAGGGCTGGAAAGCGTGGGATCGGATAGGGTAATAATCCCAATGGGTTGAATATCAAGAACTGGATTTGTTAAGGTAGAATTCATAGTCGAATTCAAACCTGAGTTATAGTAGATTATGGTGTTGTTCCACAAAAGTGTCAAGTTCCCATTGCTCTGGATCTTGAATGAGTAGAGCCCAGATGAGAGAGTGCGGTTAACATTCAAGTTCTGTGTGGGAACAATTGTATCAGTCGGGTGGTCAAAGGTTGACCACACGGCGGCGCCGGAGGAGTTCTTGAGCACAAAATTGCCGGAATCTTCGAGCGAGGCGGCGGAGACGCCGAGATTGGCGGTGGCGGAAGACCAGAGGGGAGTGGTGGAGGTGGAAGAGGGGAGGAGCTGGAGGTCACCGGAATGAAGGAGGCGGAGGACGGCGGAGGAGTTGGCGGAGGCGCCGGCTTGCCAGATGGTTATGTTGTTGTATGTTACGGCGGCGATGAGGGTTTCGGGGGAAACTGTGGGGTCCGCGATGAAAGAAAGGGAGAAGGTGTTATTGGGTGAGGGCCAATTGGAGTTGGGGTCGGCGGCGTAGAGGGTGGAGCCTAGTGGGATGTCGGCGGCGGAGGTGGCGGCGGTGAGGAGCAAGAGGAGGAAGAAGAAGAGCTTCATCTCATTAATACACACATAAAGATTGCAGCTTTATACACCAAAAATTACACAGACAAACACACAAGGGACACAGAATATGATGCTGAGCAAGAAATTGATATAGTGTGTGTTTGTGTGTGCATTTTGGTGGTGGTGATGGTGGTGAAGACTTTTGACTTCGGAAACTATGAGGTTGGAAATTGGAATAACAGAGAAAGTCTGAGAAGAGAGTGGTTCGTATCGTCTATTCAATTTTCACACGTTGAGTAAGTTTTTAAATTTAAATATAAATATAAACTTTTTAAAACTAGTAATAAATATGATTAACTTGTTCAAATAGGATGTCTTTTAGAATTCGATAAGGAAATTACAATATTGACTTCATCTTGTTCAAAATGCATTGACCTCGCCTTATATGAAATGAAACTACAACAATGCCCTAAGGATCCACAACTTTTTATATGGATCTCGGGTCGCTCATGAACTCTCCAATCTCCATTGTTAATGGAGCCTCGCATGTACGACGATCCGCATTTCATGGTGAATAGTACAATAAAATACGGTAAAGTAACAACTTTTCATTATTCTAAATTATCTCACTCTCGGGTCCAGGTCGGGTCGTCTTTTAGATTCTCCGCCGCTAATAGAGTGACACGTGTACGACGACACACATTTCAAAGTAACTAATACTAAAAATATGTTTAAAAAACTTATGGTAAAATGTAACTTGTAATTATTCTAAATTACATTGCTCGTTAGCTTTTAAATACATCAATTATCCGATCTAACTTAAGTATCTGAAGATCTTAGTTGGGGACCGCCCCAACTAGCCTAACATGCGTTCTGTTTTAGATTCCCTTTGTTTACTTCACTCACTTCATGCAACCCTAGGACCTTGGTTATGTACATCTAGTTTATCTTCCTAAATCAGAATTATATAAAATGAATGATGTTCCATATAGTTTATCAATTTTGTACTATTGTTTCTTTTGGTAATGAATTAGGATGTCTTTTTTTATTACATTTTATGCGAAGTTACCATATTTCAGTTCATTGGATGCAGTCATGATGAAATTAATTTTCAGAAATAGGTAAAGTTGTAGTTAATGGGCGACCTTGAATTCTAGAAAGGGTTTACTTGAGTAGATATGAGAATCAATTATTTTAGAAATCTTCCATTTCTATCCACCTTATGTCCTTATCAATCACTAAATTATTTGTTTGGTATATCAAATTGTTTGGTATAGCAATGATTATTGAGACTACTATTATTAAGGATATAAATATATATATATATATATATATATATATATATATATATATATAGAACTCTTCAACAGTTCAACTCATAATATTGACTACTATCAAACATTATTGTAAAAACTCCCGTCTAGCCTGCCTGAATCTTGTTTATCCATTCAGCCGTTCATATTTTCTTTCGATTAGGTTAGATCCCCTTGATCACGTATATTTTTCTTTCGATTTGGTCCCAATTAGTTCTATCTATACTTGTCTAATCCAATCCAAGTTTCGCCTAGGTCCTAGACCATAATATGTTGATCTACCTATCGTCTAGACGCTTTTTAGAATACTTGTATTATGCAGTGTTAGTGCTAGGTCCCCTTGTCTGCCTACGTTATTCTTTTGATTAGACCCCCGTCTAATCCCGCTCAGGTTCTGTCTAACCCCGATTAGTCCTCGCCTAGGCGCTAGGCCCAGTCGGCCGCCCGACTAGCGCCTAACACTTTTTAGAACACTGGTATTGTGTGTACATATTTGTTTATGGATATGGACAATGTGTATTCTTTCTTTTGCTATTAGTGTTTTAGTAGTGCACCACTATATTATTATTTTTATTTTTCAATTCTAGTCCAAGAAATTGTTTATTCTGCTTATGAAAATGGAATAGGTCTTAGGGAGAAGAACATAACTACGACTTTCTTGTTCTCTTCTTCATATTCTTCGAGTCATACCTATATTTCCCCCCTTTCGAATTTTGATTGTGTATAATACTCTCTTGTGGTTTTATTTTTCCACTAGGAAAAAAGGAATTCTAAAGAGGAAAAGATTTGCTATTAGTATAATCTTAACATGAAAGCTACTAGAAAAAATCATATAAGATTTTCTATTTCAAATTGTATATCATCTCAGCTTGCAAATACTACCAATACACACTAAGTATTTTGATGACATCATAAATATACACTTGACGCGTATTCAGAATATTTGAAATACAAGATAAAACTTAAATTGGAATAGAGCGTCTAGACTAAGGGAAAGTGAAATCCAATATTATCGCAAAAATTCATAAAATTGTACCAACAACTTTGAAATGACAAAAATATCCCTCTATTTGAGACTATATTACAAAATTTGCACTATTGATATTTGAATGAGTCAAATGTATACATTAAAATCATCTAGTAGAAGAATATCATCTAGAGGCAACCTATGACCACAAATCAAACTACATATTTTCTGATATCACATCTGAAAAGGCAAACAAAAGAAAAGACTACTAAAGTATTACAAGAAGGAAACATCACATTTTCAGGCCTGAAATATCAACATGCCTTTCAACTTTCAAGTAGACAAGGACCATTAATCTGCTATAAGTCCAGTGTTCTAAAAATCGCTAGGCGCTAGTTGGGCGGTAGATTGGGGCCTAGCGCCTAGGCGGAACCTGGACGGGGTTAGGCGGGACCTGAACGGGATTAGGCGGGACCTGAACGGGATTAGGCGGGATCTAATTGGAAAAATAACAGAGGCGGACAAGGAGAGCCTAGCGCCTAGACGGGGTCTAATCGGAGCTAGGCGGAGTCTTTTAGAACAGAGGCTGTAACCTATCTTTCCTCCTTTTTCCTCAAAATAGTAAGAAAATAATACTTTTACATCTGTCAATCTAAATGAATGAAAGTATTTCCTTACAGATTATCATTAACTCCCATTTGTGATGAAGAAACTGATGAAATTACAGGTGCAGATTGGAGTTGAACTGATCCATCAACCACAACCAAAGGTGGAGGTGGTTTATGCACATCAGCAATCCCTTCAAGCATCTGCGCCACTTTCCCCATCGTGGGCCGAAACGACGGTTGCTCTTGAATGCACCAAAAGCTCACTTGAATAGCTCTCATGGCTTGCTCCATATCAACATCATCTTCCATAAGCCTTTTATCGAGAACTTGTCCTACGTTGCCCTTCTCAAACTCTTCGTACGCCCACAACGAGAATTTCTTGTTATTCGTTTCACTAGAAACTTCGAAATTCCTCCTTCCACTTACAATCTCCAACAAAACCATCCCAAAACTATAAACGTCGGCCTTTGAAGTTATTGGAAGATTCGCGATCCATTCTGGCGCTAAGTACCCTCTCGTCCCCCTCACGGTTATTATGCTTCGATGCTTGTGATCATTCAAGTTCAAAAGCCTTGCAAGGCCAAAATCGGAAATTCTTGCGTTACAATTTTCGTCCAAGAGAATGTTTTCGGGCTTTATGTCACAATGAAGAATGCAATCACGACACTCTTCGTGTAAATACGTTATCCCCTTAGCCGTCCCTAAAGCAATGCTATACCGTCGTTCCCAATTCAGAAATTTCTTGTCTGATGATGATAATTCGTCTGAAGTAAACAGAAAGCTATCAAGTGAACCATTTTTCAAGAACTCATACACGAGCAACCTATGTCGACCTTCCGAGCAAAATCCAATCAATCTCACTAAATTCAAGTGATGAGTGCTACTAATTGTTGCAACTTCCATTCGGAACTGTTTTTCGCCCTGTCCAATTCCTTCCAATTGCTTCACAGCAACCACCATTTTATTCGATAGGACTCCTTTATAAACCGACCCAAACCCTCCTCCTCCGAGCTTTTCCTTGAACCCTTTTGTCCCCTGTTGGAGCTCCTTGTAAGAGAATTGAACCGGAACACCAGATGCGTAGTCAGAAAACGAATATTGAGAAAGTAAACTTTCGTATCGCGGTTTAGACCTCAACCACAAAAACCCGAAAACTAAAACGACCAAAAGCAAACTGATTCCCAAAACTACAACTGCAATCTTTAGTACTTTAGATGTCTTGTTATTACCATTACTGTTAGAAACTGGAGGATTTGGCACTGCGGGCTCACAGACTTTCACGTAAGACGTACTAGTAAGCGTCGGAGATTGATATCCACTAACGAATCCCGATCGTTTCATATAGCAAACTCCCGTGCCATCTGATAAAGAAGTCGAAGCTATACACGAAGTATCAGCAAGACAAAGAGACCTACAAGCCGTAATACTTGCTGTATACAGGTCCGAGTCGATTTCAGGTGGGAATGTCAAGAACAACGCGTTGTCCAACGACAAAACTGTCGCCGGACAGTTCTGAATATCGTCTCTTCTCCTACAACCTCTTCGACCATCGTTAGGATCAATCGGATCGAATTCGCAGACGGGCATTCACACGCGTCGGATTAACGCTAAGCCCATCACCTACAAACTCCCAAATTCCCACAATAACCGAAAACCCGACACTGATCACTAACAGCAGTCCATCTAACAATCCTACTCCCATTTCCACTACTCATTGCAGAACTGTAAATCCTCATATTCCCATCACAATCCAACTTAACAAACCTTAGGGAATTATCAGTTACTTGTCCATAATCATTATCTCGAGCCATGATTACAGGGCTCGAAAGGGACGGATCGAAAAGAGAAAATATCCCAACCTGCTGAATCCCTAAACTTGGTGAGGTCAAATTTAAGTTACTACTAGTCGTCGTATTAATCCCTGATGAACTATAATACTCAATCGAATTGTTCCATCTTAGGGCTATTTCCCCTGATCTCAATAGATGAAAAGAGTACAACCCACAACGCAAAACATGATCAACAGTGAAATTTTGCTCAGGAATAATCGTATCCGTTGGATTATCAAATGTTGCCCAAATTGAAACATTCCCATTCTTGAGTACAAAATTACCTGAGTTTTCAAGTGAAGCGGAGGTGATGTTTAGCCCCGAAGTGTTGGACTGCCACGCTAAAGAACCGGTGGGCCCGGTGACGAGCTGGAGGTTTCCGTCGGGGAGGAAGCGGAGCTCGGCGGAGGAATTAACAGCGCCGCCAGGGTCGCCGCCGGCTTTCCAGATGGGTATTCCATTATAGGTAATGGCTGCGAAATATCTGTTTTCGGGTTCTTGAATGAAGGAAAATGAGAAAGATCTGTTTGGGGAGTTCCAAGATTGTTGAGGGTTTGAAGCGTATAGTGTTGAGCCTGGAGATATATCATCTGCTTTAATGGTAATGGATGAGAACAAAATCAAAATGAGTAGGAAAATATTAAAAGATGAAAACTTCATTTTTATTTTTTTCTTAGCTTTCAAGCTGAGGCTAAAGCAGTGTTTTAAATACCGTCAGGTGATCAAACCGCTGCCCACCGAGTATGTGGTTCAACCTATTCGGGACGGTTCAACCGCCGGTTTTCCGGTTTTAATAAAAATATTTATTTGAAATTATATTATATAAAATATGAATATAATTTATTAATATAGAAGGAAAGTTGTATATGTTTAGTTAAACGAAAAAATGTATATATTTAGCTCAAAAATGACATAAATATATTAAATATTAAGTTATAAATTCTATTTTTATAAAAAAAAGTGAAAAAAATACAAAAACTAAAGAAAAAAGCAAATTCCGGTTCAACCGGTTTTAGGCAGTATGGCGGTATTGTCGGTTTGGCCGGTATTGACCGGTTTAACCGTTAAAACGGTTATTAGGACCTTACCGTACCGGTCCGACCACCGGTATCCGGTATAACCGGTTGAACCGGCCGGTACGGTACGGTATTTTGAACAGTGGGCTAAAGTAAGAGAAATGAAGAAATTAACAAAAAAAAAAATCACAAGAATGAATTAATTGCAGAAAAAATACATAAGTAGAAAAAGGTATACTTTTTAGCCCTTTTTCTTCGCCCCACAATCAAGATTTATAAAAACCATAAACATTTACATGTAAGGTAAGAAAAAAATGATTGATGCCTTATTCAAAATTTTATTTTCTATAATATAAGAGGATGGCTAAATAGCTAATCATGAGGTGCACTTATTTAATACTTTATTTGGGATGGAAATCCTCAATTTCAAAAACCAGATCCACAGGTGGACCAATAGACAGATGTATAGAAAAGTAAACTCAAATTTTGTTTAATTAGTGGGTTGTTAATGACTTAACATCCCTATTGTATTGTTATATTATAAAAAAAATGATGAACCCCATCCCTGAGGGCCCTACTGTCTTTGCTCTAGAGCTTCGTGGAAGATGTGAAGCGCGGATTATGCCTCAACTAGTCAGGGTCCTTGGGCTGCCGAAGACTGAGTCACCACACAAGAAGTTCTCCTCCACCCTGTAAATCGTTACCATAGGGATTCGAACAACCACATGGGGGCGCAAAGAAGCGCCCATCACGTCACCAAAGTCCTTTACCAGTTGAGCTATGCACCGGAGGCTGTATTGTTATCTTATGATTCTAGGTTTGCCCGCTAACTAGTTTAATGGAAAACAACTTCGTCCCTAGGGGCGAAGCTAAACCCGTAATATTTGGGGATAAAATTTTTTGAGGTGTTAAATCAATAAAAATAAATATTTTAAATTAAAATATACTTATAAATAATTAAATTTCAAAAGATTGGGAGGGGGAGGGGCTTTCCATGCTTGTCCCCTCAATATTGCCCTCGATTAGATCGATGGGTGTGCACCAGCGCCAAGGACCCAAGGGAAATGACCACAAGACACGAACCCAACATCAAACCATAACAATATTTCAGTTAGGAAATTGCCCCACACGAGACTCGAACCTACGTCGCTGGAGAAATATTTCCCACTTTGTATTTTATAGTCTTTTCTAGGTTGATTTTTCTTTTTTATAACCCATATATTCGGGATTGCACCCGACTAATCTTAGATATGTCAGCACCAGAGGCCACTTGGCCCAGCATGAAGTGAATTGCGTGATGTGCTCGAGTGTTTAACCCGGGTTACAACTGAACACACTGTCAAATTGATCTCGAACTGAAGTTGAATGAACTATCAACCATGAATCGAACCCACGTGGCTGGAGTGTCAGCGTGTGTTACTAGCCTCTTTTTACCACTCGGATGTGCCGGGTTTTTCTGGGTTGATTTTTCCATCAAAAAGAAGACGAAATCTATGTTTTCTTTCCCTTATACATGGGAATAGTCAAGCTACGAGCGGAACAAATTGTGGTGCCGGTTTTTTCAAGTTTTAAGCCTTTTCACTAACTTTTGAGTGAAGTTCACGTTCTGCATATACTCCACATTTTTTTTTCTCCACAATTTACATTAGATCATAACATGGGTAGTTCAAGCAAAGGCTAGATAAATTGGCCCAAATGACAAACCAAGGTGATCTCATACTTTGCTAATCTTGTGATGTAGTCTTGTTATAGTACTATCTTGTGATGCAATCTTAAACGCGCTTTTGATTATACTAAGCTCGAATTGAGTTTAAGTTGTGCTATATCAAGGGCATCAATTTGTGATATAATACGATAACTCTACGAACCTAACATGAATTTAGCATGTATAAATACAATTGGTTTGGGTCAAATTCGTGTCGGGCATGGTTAGCACAAAAAAAAACAGGTCAAACCAGGTCGACCCACGTATCAACATGATTAATCTATTTAGTTGTACTAGTAAGGTGCACGTGCGTTGCACGTGAACCATATAATTTTAATAATTTAATTAAATTAAAATATTAATTTGTTGCAATTATTACTAACTAAATTATTTTTGAATTTATTGTATAAAATGCGCATGATAAAATTAAACTTATATATTGTACAAATTATATCTTAAAAATTATTATCAATGATGAACTAAATACAATAGGCAATAAAAAAATCTAAAAGAAATATAACTAAAAAAGATTATTTATGAACTCATTTATCATCAATTATGACTTTAGTGAAATATAATATAACTTAATAACTTTATTGAAATAATAGATGGTCTTGTAAATAAATAGATGTGGTTAAATAGTACTTAAACTAATATGAATTAAAATTTGTTGAAAACTCTCAATATTTGAAAATATTTTATTTTAGTTAAATATATATTGATATGAATGGTTAAATAAGTTCTAAAGAACCAGATTCAATAAAAATTTAAAAGTTTATGATAAAATAATTAAAATGTTCTAATATGAACTTGTGAGTGTACTAATCATTCATTTCTTCGATTTTGATGGATTGAAAATCCTTTTTAGTTGATTTAAGAGGTTTTTTTGCATTAGATACATTTTACAAACATTCCGCACTCATAAATTTTGAATCTTTTATATTATTATAAAAATTACGCCCTCATAAATTTATAACTATGCACAATTGCATAATCAAAATTATCCTTTATATTAGCTCTTGTATGTCAAAATTTAATAGCTGATCAATATTCAATTACTTTCTTCATTAAATTATATTACAAAATAAAAATAAAAGTCATATAGTACTTTGATTTTTATAGCAAGAACAAATAAATATAGCTTACATATAATATGATTGGAATCAATAAAGAGAAAGGGAACTACCAAGTACCAATACCAAAATATAGCAAAACATCTTATGAAGGGGTAAAGTGGCAAAGTGTAATACAGAATCAAACCTCAAGGTCTTTTTATATTTTTCAAACATCTGTTTGTTTTAGTAAATAATCTAAACCTCGGGGGTAGGTTTTGTAATTATCCCTTCAATAAATGAAAACAAGCAAAGAGTTCATGTTCAGGAAGACCATCTAATTCTCCAAAAAGGATCATATAAAACCCTCTATTCTGCAATTATCAAGATTGTAATAAAGTATTAAAGCCAACAAGGTATTCACTTCCAAAGTATACATATTGGGGTATAATATCATATTTTACATACCAAGGAGGCATATCATCTGGTTGAACTTTCCTCAACTGAGTTGTTTCATGGATTAAACTGTATTCTTCCCACCCTGTAAAACCCGAAACTATATCGCCTGGTTTGAAAGTCGGGTTGTCAGAGTCGAGTACTTTGGACACTACGAATCCTTCGACGAGCTTTTCCCTAAAATTCAAAGATAAAGCATTACTTGACAATATGGTATTAGCAAAAATGTAAAAGTGAATTCAGATTAAAGGAAAACAAAGTTCAAGCATGTGCAAAATCTATCCTTCTTCTTGGTTCTATTGCAGCTACAACAACTGATGAATGCTATTTGCAAATAAATTTTCTAATGGGAATTAACATGAAAAAACAGAGGTGCAACCAACAGAAAAATAAAGAAACATGAAAAAAAGGAGATGACATAGATCAGATTCCCATGAACGGCTAAAATATCTCTCTAGTTTTATGTTGCATATCTTATGTGTGGTGCTAAAAAGAAAAATCATCTTTTAGGTCAAAAAGATGAAACATTTGCATCAGATGAATATAAATAACTTAAATTTGACCCTGTCCAAAGCAACTTAACACAAAATATTTTACTTATAAATGAAAATATATAACAATCAGATGATAATTGTATATAGAAATGTGAAAATGACTATTGTTGGCCAACGAAAGACATAAGATTCTCTTATTTCTCTGCAGTGATAACTGTTAATATTAGAACATATGTCAAAGTTTCAACACATTTAATTAATATCTCCATTTGGTTTCTGGACAAAGAAGTATATTGTACCATCAAATTCTAGGCAACATACTAAAAATTACTACCTTCCATCGGATGATTCAGTTCCTCCCAATGTTGGCATCACCTTGTTTCAAGTGAATATAAACTCACAATTTCTCTCCTTTTTGTTCACTTCATATACACAAGAATTGAACAAAAAAAAAAACATACATCTGTATTAGCCCTTTTCAAATGTTCATTAAACACACCTGAAAATTCAATCTCTAATACGCCAATGCCTCTCCAAACATCAACACAAGAATCTCATATCACAAACCACCACAATATCAGATGGAACATATATATGCAAGTAAAAGACGAATATAAAGAATTCATATTCAAGAAAACAAGAAGGATAAACCATCATTCTCAACAAAAATTGATACACTCCAAGCCTCTTGAGTTCTTATAAAAGCTAGTAATATATAGAAATAAGATACATACCTAGTTCCGAGAGTTGGTGAAGGAGACTGGGTGCATGACAAAAGCATACCTTCCTAGGCTGAGCCTTTACGGAGACTGCTTGCAATGGGCTTAAAATTGATTGAAAGAGACAAATAGATAATACACAATGTGTCAAGAAATGTAGGGAACTCGTAGAGTAATTACCGTCTTTCATATATATGATAGTTACTGACACCAAATGATGTGTATACAAAGATTGGAATATGATGACTTGACTAAACTAATTCAGTTATAAATATCACAATGGGAAATAAGTGGTAAGAAGAAGAAAATCAATAGATATATTAAGCTATGATTAAGAACCTACCAGTTGATTAGAGGTCCATTTGATCAATGTATGCTCGACTTTCTTTTTTCTTCTTCATCCTTCGTACCAGAATGCATGGTTTCCCCAAATTTGTACTTCTTGTGATAGAAAGACGGATCGCAAGATGTTTCTTTGGTCTTGCAATCTGATGAGATTTCTATGTTTGTGAATTGTATAGGGAGTTGTTACATCTTTGCTATCTAATAGATGTTTCTGATGAGATTTTTCATACAACCTACCAATTGCCAAATCCCCAGGTAATTTGGTACAATAATTCTTGTGCTGAATGGAATTTTTAGTTTTGTTTTAAATCTCAATCAAAAAGACTTAAATCAGCCCATTTTCTTCTTCCTATTATGCTCAAAGTTTTTGGCATTAGATCAAAATGATTAAAGTACTTTCAATTGGTAAACATAGATGAAACAAATTGAGGCAAAATAGAGCCAAATAAACAGATTAAAGAAAGAAATTCACAAAAACAATCAATTATAAACGTTGATCAAGAAATTATGACTTGATTCTTGTAAAACAGAGAATGCTTTGCGAAATCCTAATATTAAGCAAATAGGAAGAAGAAAACAATGAATACCAAAAGAATTTGACAAACAAATTATACAAAACTGAAAAGGAAAGCTGAAAATTTGCACTAACTGTTTTTAAAAAAAAAAAATATAAAACTCAGCCAAAACCTGGAACCAAATAAGGTACAGAGGAATAGAGAGAAAGAAGGATAACATCAATCTTATTTCAAAATGTCCAGTTACAAAAACTATTACTGAGGTTTAGCTTAATTACCAAAAAAAATCCAGTTACCTTTCAAAACTATAAATTGCACCTCAAGATGGATGTATTTGTTAGGTAAATAGAACCCTCAATGGGGTGTTTGTACATTGTAGCACTTTTAAGGCGTATTTGTAATTATCCGCAAATTTATTTAAAAAAATATAATATTATTTTGAGACATTTCAAAAACTAAAAGAAAAACATGACCAATAAATTTGGGACATCATTATACAGAGTTTCTAATACCTTCATACACACAAACATAATAAATAGAATTAAGATTCAAACACCAAATCGTAGTAACATTTGAGCAGAAAGAATTGTTATGACGTGAATATCATAGTACATCTCTGGTTATTGTTTGAACTGGTTAGCAGGATTTAGATGATCTAACACTGAGATGGTTTTTTCGTGCACATGATCTTCACGTGGAGAAAGCTTCAAGTACATCCATACAAATTCACTATATAGAGACCACAACAATGACAATCAAAACCTTTTGAATTTATAATGCATAAGTTCATATGCAGCACAATGAAACAAAATTATATGTTTAAAACACATCCAGCATTATCTTTTTAGCCCTTTGACTTATATGTTTCCAGGTGGAGTCTTTCTAAATCAGTCTCCTTGTAGTTTTATAGCAAAAACAATTCATTCGATACTTTTGTTCTGGCAGCTTGACTTGATTATACTTAATGTATAGTATATTTTCCACCTTTTACACTTTTCCTGTGTTAACCTTAATGGTTACAAGTTACAACGACAGAAAACAATAATCCGCATATCACTTAATGGAAAAAATAATGAGATAGAACAGAAAAAGGCAAGTCTCTATAGCAAGAATGTCTGAGTTTTATAGTCTTTACTAAAAGGAAATGTCAAATGGCAAGATTCAAATGGTGCGCACAAAACAGACCTTGTCATAGGCAAGAGAAGTCTATGATAATTTAATGTGAGCAATTAATACAAATAGATTAAAAGAAATAAAAAAACTGAAAATTTAATAAACAGATATTCCAAGCAAGAATTTATGCAGGCAAGAATATACAAGCAAATTGATAGAATTCGAAATATGGTCGGGCCGAGAGGTGACCTGATAGAAGAAACCGATGAATAAGGGCAAGACTTCTGTTCCCAGGAAAATGTCGTTCAGGAATTGTAGAAACACCAGGTGCCCTTGTGATTCTCCTATTGGGACTCTTCAACCTTTTTGATACCGAGAGAAATACAAACTTTAAATTCCAAACTAAAATATCATTCAGTTCTGTTTTCTCAACTGTCAAAGAAAGTGACAGGACAAGCATACCTGAGAATCTCTATTAAGTTCTGCAACCAATCATCTGAGAAGGCCAAATAAGAAAAATACTAACAGAACAATGAGGGTGCATAACCAAGATTTAAGATATGCAACTATTAATATAAAGTCGAACGTAGTGAGAATTATGTATTCATATCCAAGTGTAACAAGCCCAGTTGATACCATTGCATCAGTTGTCACACAAATAATTACCAATTGTGCGGCTCTAGATAAATAGGGACTTTGGTGATTAAAATTGTCAAAACATAGCACATACTCACCTGTTTAAATTACCAGATTCTCAATTCAAATTCCAAACCAGAATATCGGCAAAACTTCAAACCTGAAATTTCTTTTAAACCCTTAACTTTTTTGAAAGTAAATTATATGCATAATTTCGCGAAACTGGCCTCAACCGTATAGATCTCTTTACCTGGTTTTTAATTACCAGATTCCCAATTCAAATTCCGAACCAAAATATCGACAAAACTTCAAACCTGAAATTTCTTTGAAACACTTAACTTTTTGAAAGTAAATTATATGCATAATTTCGTGAAACTGGCCTCAACCGTATAGATCTCTTTACCAGGTTTTTAATATAAATTCCAAACAGAAATCTTTACCTGGTTTAAATTACCAGATTCTCAATTCAAATTCCAAACCAAAATATCGACAAAACTTCAAACCTGAAATTTCTTTGAAACCCTTAACTTTTTTGAAAGTAAATTATATGCATAATTTCACGAAACTGGCTTGAACCGAATAAATCTCTTTACCAGGTTTTTAATATAAATTTCAAACAGAAAAATCTAATTTATTTAAATTCCAAAATGAAAAATCTAAGAAGCTTCAAACCTGGAATTGAATAACAACCCTAGAATTCCAAATTCTCTGACCTTGGTTTGTATGATGGAATCCAGAAGATGCAAGCCCTTTTTGGTGCCGAGAGAAATACAGAGGAAGAAAAAGGTGCGATGTTTCTGTGTTTCTACTGAAGAGACGCGGGAGTGTTCTGTTTTCTCAAAACCAAAGAGAGAACCGAAGAGACGCTTGAGTAGTTACGTTCTGTATGAGGTTGTGTCTTACCTTATGTGTAATACCAATTTTACCATTAATTTTTATACAAAGCAGGGGTATTTTAGGCAGTTCAATTTTTTACAGAAATATTCACCCTTTTAGAATAGGTAGTAGATAGTAGATAGTCGACGTGATGTTTTCATATTTTTTGATATTTTACTGGTTATACGATGTTGGACAAATGATTGAACGTGTTTTCTAGTAATTTCATGTACTTTATTTGTAGATTTAGCTTTCTCTCTTCTTCTTTTTTTTTAATTTTCTTTGTCAAACTTAATTTATATAGTATTTGGTGTCATGTTTAGTCGTGTCATAAACAATTTGTATTTTATGGTGCATTTTGACACAAATAATTAAATTAGTAATATTCGAGTTCGTGTAAAACGTGTAATACTCATATGTTGTGATCCGAGAACATAAAACCCGACTTGATTGATACTCCAATTTATAGTGGGCCATATCAATGCACAAACCTACTACTATTAGGATTTTTACTATTAGGATTTATCCTAATTAATTATGTGAATTTACATGTGTTAACATTTATATTACGAGGTTATCTAATTAAATAGGTTCTGAAAATATCTATTGTGTACGGATTGTGCAATGTATGAATTTTCTACTAACAATCACAAGTACTACATTTTTTTTTTTTTTTTTTGCAAAATTTAGGAAAATTTCCCAAACCAATGACAACCACAACATTCATCTTTGTTTTTTTTTTCTTTTTCTAGTCTTCGCTGGGTTGACTTTTCCATCAAAATACGCGCATTTTATGTTTTTTTTTTCTACATTGGAATAGTCAAGTTACAAGCGGAACCAAATTGTGGTGTGGTGCAGTTTTTTTTTTTTTTTTTATAATCAGCCTTCCTGCGCTACACCGACTACGCCGCGACAATGTTCCTCCGCTCCTCATTCTTTGCCGCAAGGTAAATCATGGATGTGACGCATGGCCAAGTGTTCGACGGGGTCTGGCGGACGACAACCGAGATCCTCCAGGTAAAAGAGAACAAATTATGTTCGACCCCCAATCTACTAATAACGATCTCTCCCGAATCGAACCCAGGATGTTATTCAAGATGAGTTCCCACCAAATCTTCACTACCGCATATGCCCTGGGAGCAATTTGATGGAGTAGGGATATGAACCCCCGACCTCCACCCCACAAACAATTTGATGGAAGCGAGGATTTCAACCCCGACTCCATCCCACAATCGATTCTTGTGGTGGCGGGCTAAGCCACCTGGTTTGGTGCAGGTTTTTCTTTTTTTTGAAAAGGTAGTGCAGGTTTTTTTTTTTTTGAGGGAAGTGCAGGTTTTCAAAGTTGTCTTTTTCGTTAACTTTTGGGTGAAGTTCATCGTTGTCGTAAACAATGGGATGTGCACATATTAATTAGTGTTATAATTGGGTCCATTGATGTATAATTAGATTGAATGAAGTATCGATGTCATAAACCGTGAGATAAGTATCGATGTCATAAACCGTGAGATGTGGACACACTAGTCAGTGTTATGGTAGCCAGTAGGATCTGCTGAAGTACAATCAGATCTTCTCTGGTAAAGAAAACAATTATGTTTAACCCCCAAAATCTAATAATATTTGGTCTCTCCCCAAACTGAATTCACACTGATGTTATTCAATATGAGTTATAGTAGGATCTGCTGGCGTACAATTAGATCCTCTCCGATAAAGAGAATAATTATGTTCATCACATTGATGTTATTCAGTATGAGTTCTCACTTCTTCATCAACTCGCATATGTCTGGGGGAGCCAGCAATGGCGTAGCCAGGATTTTTTTCGGGGTAGGCCGATACACGAAATCGAAGTGGGCCAATAATAAAACAAAAGAAAAACCAATTGTAAATATTAACTAAAAAAATTTCCTTAAAAATTACATAAGAAAAAAAAAATTTAGAGGGGGGCCAAGGCCCAGGTTGGCCCCCCTTGCCTCTGTCAATGGAGCCAGAGGCGTAGCTAGGGGGCGCACCCCAAATTTTTTTATCCCATTTTTTCTATGGAAAAAAATGAAGAAAAAAATTATATATTTTTTTGAAAGAAAAAAATAGTTGAGCTAGGGGGAAAAATTTGGGCTAGGAGTACTCATGCGGGTTGGTTACGCCTCTGGGGGAGCAATTTAATAAGATAAGGATTAGAACCATTGACCTCTACCCCACAAGAAACATTAAGTCCCTTGTGGTGTACGAGTACAAGTGGACTAAACCCCCTAGTTTCTTTATTGTGCCTCTTGTTTTATTGTTGTTGTGTTTCTTTTGTTGTTGTGTGTCTATAGGCCGGTTTATTTGTTCGTGTTTGCTAGGTCATTTTGGTGAAATCAGAAATGGTTCTCGAGTTCTATTTGGGCTGGTGATAGGTAGGGGTGTCAATCGTGTCGTGTTTCGTGTTCGTGGGTCGTGTTTTGACATAGGTATAACAGGTCTGACACGAACATGAACACGACCCATTTAATTATTCGTATCAAGAAATACGACACGGACACGACCTGTGTATGACACGAGTAACCCGAACACGATACAAAAAACTTATATAAATTAAATTTGACACGAAAAAAGTAAAAAAACTAAAATTACAAATAAGAAATACATTAAATTATTAAAATATATTAATAAATGTATTTAATAATTTTTCCATCATCATATAACCAACTAAAATATAAATATTAAAATAATATGTCACTATAAAATTAAATGGGTTAAATAGGTCAATCGTGTCGACTCGCGGGTCGACTTGATCTGACCTATTTATTTTCCGTGTTAATCGCGTCCGACCTGATTTTGAACCGAACCTGCTAAGAGTTGTACTTGTACCTGCTAAATTCGTATTAGGTTCGTGTCGGGTTATCGTGTCGTGTCATAAATTGACGCCCCTAATGATAGGGTTGAGTTGGGTTGTAGTTTTAAAAGCCCAAAAGGAACTGGGTATATTTGGCCAGAAAGCCCGGGCCGCTCAAACGCATTTTAAATGTAATTTTAACTTATGGCCCAGGTTGGGCTTCCAAAATAGCAACTGATGGGTCTCTCCCCTGACCCAATTTTCCTCCTAGGCCCAAGGGCCAACACGGCCCCGACCCATTTAACAATTATACTCCCCAAGCCCAACAAGATCAAATTTACTCTTTTACTCTTCCCCATCTTAGACCGAGATAAATGTGGAAGGCCAACACCCGTCAGCACAATTTGCGATCATGGTATCGCATACGCTTCCGTCTAAGACTATCATATCCAGTTTGGTTAATTATTGATAATTCACATGATTTTTTTTTTTTTTTGAGGAAGATAATTCACATGATTTTGAATGTGAATTATTTGACCAATTCTAACACATACATGCATGTACACATACTCAAACAATTAGAAATTAGAAAACTTTTTGCTTTTACTTGATCAAAACAATACAAACAAGTTATTACATTACATCTATTACCAAAGCATTCCTCTTAAATAAACATGCCAAAGCTCCATAAACAAAAAAAAAAAAAAAAAAAACCTTAAATTTCAGATAGCTTTTTGACATTAAATGGGTAAACCTCATCTTTCAGAATGGATATGAAAGCCTTGGTAGCAATCACAACATTTACAGCTTGTGTTGGATGCAAGCCATCAAAATATACATATTCATTTCTGTTTGGACAAATTTGCCCTCCTCGTTTGCACAAAACTCCAGTTCCACCTTCGCTTATTTGGGTTACTTCACAGCAAGCATTATTGGTATTCCGAAAACCTGCACGAACCAGAAATTTGTTCGAGGGTTAATTACAAAATGTACCATCCATTAATTAAAAAAAGCTCTAGTTATGTTTCACGATTGCAAATATATTAGGGATAATTAAAAAAAAACCCCAAGGTTCGTGCTAATTACAAAAAATTCCACAGGTTTTTGAAAACTACAAAGTACTCCTTAAGGTTTGATTCCGACACTATGCCTTACGAAACCCCTTCGTAAGCAAAAAAAAACATTGTAGAAACTCTATAGAAATATATAGAAAAAATTACAGTTATCATCTTAAACTTAAAACATAATCATTAATCAAGCACGAGGGGCCTCTTTTAATTTTGAATATACATGGGCTTTTTATAATTAGCCCAAACTTTAGGGTTTTTTTACCAGAAATTTGTTCCAGGGTTAGTTAAAAAATGTACCCTTATTAAATAAAAAGGATAATTACAAAACACCCCCAAGGTTTGGGCTAAGTACAAAAAATCCAGAGATGTTTCAAAATTACGAAGAAAAAAAATCTCAGATTTAATTTTGTCTTAAATTTAAGGGGTTAACCGTACAAATATCATGGTGGTTTTTTGAAATATATTTTGCTTATGAAGGGGAAGATGTAAACAGAACTTTTGTAATTTTCAAAAATTTCTGAGCTTTTTTTTATTAGCCCAAATCTTAGGGGGTTTTATGTAATTATCCTTAAAAAAACTCCAGTTATATTTCAAGATTACAAATATATTAGAAATAATCACAAAAAACCCCAAGGTTTGGGCTAATTAAAAAAAACCTTGAAGCTTTATATCGTCTAAATTTTCCCCTTTATAAGCAAAAAAATATTCCAGAAACCCCTTGATAATTATAGAAATATTACAGTTACTACCATAAATTTAAGACACAGTCAAACCTGAGGGGCTTTCTTATAATTTTGAAACATCTCTAAATTTTTTGGTAATTTGCCCAAATCTCAGGGGATTTTTCGTAATTATCCCAATATATTATCATGGGGATGCAAAGCATACCTCTCAAACGAGGAAATCTGATGATATCGCTAACAATTTTGTAAGCATTGACAAAAACAAGGTTAGAACCAGGGATTTGAGGCCTGATATCATCAACCAAGTTCTTTAGCTGGACATTGAACATCTGAGCTGCTCTATTTAAACTCTCGACACAGCCGTTAGTTGTCGGAAATCTGGTTGTAGCCATTGGACTGCAACCGTTGGGATTGATTGCCATTAGGACAAACTTGCGAGCACCCAAATTGTATAACCTCTGCATATCATCATAAGATGTCAAGAATTTCATTGTCAGGATAACTCCTCTATCTAACAAATGTAAATTTCATTAAGTTTTTTCTTTACAACGTAACAAAAGCAATAACTTAATATCAGTATTGTAAAAATCGGCTTCGGTAGCCGCCTAAGCGCCCCTAGGCCGAACCGATTTTGCCCAAATCGATGAAAAAAATCATTTTGGCCAAAAGTCGGTCAAAATTAAAAAAAAAAAATCCTATGCGGTCGTCTAGGCGGCCACCTAGGCAGTAGACGCTACGTTGCCGCCCAACTATCGTCTACGATTTCTATAACCTTGCTTAATAGGAAACATTTGGACCAACACTTGGAAGAATAAGTTGTGGGCTAACTTTAATACCAACACCCAATGGCGGACGTAGGATTCTGGCTTTGGGGGGACGAAAAAACGAACCGAATTTATAAATTTAAACTATGAGAAAAAATGTTCATATACGAATCATAATCAGTATTTTTTATATTGTAAAACATAACTAATTGAAGTTTTTATCAAAGTTTTTTTTTGGGGGAGGGGCAATTGTAAATTTATTCCTTTATTTTAACTATAAAAAAAAATTTAGAAAACTTTTGGGAGGGAAAACCTTTTTGGAAAATTTGGGTTGGGGTGGGGTGGGGTGGGGTGGGGGGGGCCCCTGTGTCTGCCACTGCGCAGCACCTAAGACAATTAAATAACGTTATTTGTGCTATTATGACTAAATTGCAATTTTAGTACGACAACTATAGGGGTTGGCAATATTAGTGGTACATAGATTATGAATCCAGAAGAAATAGAAAACAAAACAAAAGTCCAAAAGCTTGATTGAACTACCATTAAAATTTGAAACAAATATGGAGTGGTATTTCAAAAGAGCATTAGAACCAACCTTTCCTACCAGAAAAAGGATAATATCACCAAATCAAGTAGAAACGAGTTAGATCTAAAAGAACTTACAACAGATCCGGAGAATTTCGATTTTGGATTATAATCCAAATATTCGAGATGAAGTTTGAAGGGCGTAGTTATTGAAGGGTGCCCTTGTCAACCACTGTACCATAATTTTCTTTTTACAAAGTTTGGGAAAAGTTAAGTCGTTTTCCTTGTCTATTATGCAAATATTTCAATATATGAAAACTCGTAGATTTCAATTATAAATGTTTGATTGTTTAATAATAAAAAAGTTCATTGTTCATGTCTTTTGTGCCCCCCTTGTACAAAATTTTATGGATCCATCCATGTCTTGGAGATGATCTAAATAACGTTATTTGTGCTATTGTGACTAAATTGCAATTCTATAGGGGTTGGCAATAGTAGCCGTACACAGATTATGAAATTTTAAGAAACCTTTAATATTAGTCCTTTGATCGCCTAAAAAATCAATCTATCCATATTTCTAGCCAAACTCGATGATCTGTCAATTTTGCTTACGCAGACATCGTTTGAGATTTTCTTTCATTAATTTTGTTCTAACTTCTACCCAACATGCCAATTTATTTAGAAGATGACAACATAAATGAAATTGGTTTTCATGTCAGCGGATTTGGCAGAAATATGGACACATAAATTTCTCCAGCAAATTTTTCCATTTTCCGGCAACTAAAGAACTGAAATCGAGAGCTTTTTTGAATATTACCTTGAGTTGGTTAGAGAGGGTAGTTGTCAAATTAGCAGTAAAATCTTCAATAGTGACATTCCTGTTGGCCACAAAATAATTGAGTGAATAGTCATTTCCTCCACTTCCCACCACAAACAGGGACTGGGACAGGATCTCTCTGCTTTTGTCACCCAGCTGCTGCTCCAAATCTGGCAGAGTCACATTCTCAAAGTTTCTGATTTGTTGATTCAAACTGATCACATTTCCCTGAATTATATTGGGTTTGCAGAAATATTAATACCTTTGTTTTGGCTGCCATATATCTGTTTCAAATATAGCAATAAACTGACCATGTGACTTGCAAAAAGTATAAGGATTGTGTTATATGCCTTCTCCACATGGTAAGCTTAGGTAAACAAAATTTATCTCCATAAACTTACTTATGATTCTAAAACTTTGTCATAAATCAGTAGTACACATTAAATATGATTTGCATGATTCCTTTTTAGCCTAATTATAAAAACCCAAATTATCTCTCAAAATTACAAATATCCAGTGATAATTGTTTCTATTTTACAATTTGCTTTGAGGATATTTGTTAAGAAAATACAACCTCATTATGGGTGTTTGTATTACTTAAGGGGTATTTATAATCTTGAAAGATAATTGGAATTTTTTGTAATCATATCAAACATCAAATGTAATTTTTTAAGGGATAATTAAAAAAAAATGAGGCTCGGGCTAATTACAAGAAAAAAAATCAGAGGTCTTAGAAAATTGCAAAAAAAAAAATTATGGTTTGACCCCATCTTACATTTTCCCTCTTCATAAGCAAAAATATTTCAAATACCCCCATGTTATCTATAGAAAAATTACAGTTATTCCCTCAAATTTAGATATAATTAGAGTCAAAATGGGACGTCGCTGCCGCCCGCCCGCCTAAGGTAGGGGGCGGGTTAGGTGTTTAGAGGCCCGCCAAAATGCGGGCCTAAACTGGCTAGCTCGCCACGGGCCACGGGCTTGGTGGGTTGGGCCGGCGGGCTAGCTCGTCAGAAATTAAAAAAGAAAAAATGAGAAGAAAATTTAAGAAGAAATAGAAGAAAAAAATAGTATAATTGATATTTTATATTTGTATCCCTTATAAAAATCTATGTAATATTTTTTAAAATATATATTTGTCATCCATTATTTTATTTAACTCATTAAAATTAATAATATGCAAAAAAAATATTTTTTTATTTTTTTTAATTATATTATTTTTTGTGTTGGCCGGCCCGCCTAGCTCGCGACCCGCGGTGGGTTGAGTTGGGCCAGTATATATCCAGCCTCACCATAATGACTGGTCGTCCCGCCCCGCCAACTGGCGGGCTTTTCGGGCCAATCAAACCTTATGGTGTAATTTTGAAACATATCTAGATTTTTTTGTATCAGTCCAAACCTCATAGGTTTTTTTGTGATTATCCCTTGTTTTAATTATTCCTTAGATTTTTAACTCTGTAACCAACGTCTTTGAGTGTTGGCAATACCAATATCTAACAGCTACCACCAAGACATCCTTTTATAACTTCTAATAACATTAATGGGCAAATTAATATGGCCTCACAACAGCATGCAAATAATCATGTGACTGAATCACATGAATCCTATGTCAAGGCATAAGAAGAATCATATTAATGTAAAGAAAACTTTTCAATGAACCACATTCAGGCAGAAATATGTCCAAAGAATTAAAAAAAGACAAACAAAAAAAGTGAAATAAATAAACTTACTGCAATTGCACCAGTATCATCCAATATTCCAGAACCACCAGAAGCATAATTAACACCATGCAATATTCTGGTACCCTTTGTTGAGGGATCAGTAAATGGTGGAATATAATTTGGAATCTTTAACTTTTTACCCAAAATGTCAATAACATTTTCACCATTGGTAAATCTTCCTGATTGCCCAAGAGGAAAATCAACTCCATAAGGGAAATAATCTGCCTTGGCTAGAGAATTTGAAAGGAAATTGTTGTTGCCATTGTCAACTAAAGAACTTCCAAAAACAAACATTCCTCTGTTTTTGGGCTCTGTGTTTGTGGTTAGACAAATGGATAATGGAGCAAATAAAGCAAAGAGAAAGAAACATAAGAGTGGGAGATTTTGGAACATGGTGTTTGGTTTTTATTTTTTATTTTTAACCAAGGACAAGGGGTGTGTTGTATGATGAAGTTATTTATAGAGGAGAAAAGGTTCAAAAATAAATGTATTTTTTTTAATATTCTAGATTTTTTGTATTCAGTTTGAATTGAATGTATCTTTTTCAAGTATTATGTAATTTTTATTACATCTGAATTGAATGTTCTATATTGATGTATGGAATTAGTCAACTAGTTTTTGCAAGCTATGTACAGGGAGTGATTATAAAAAACTTTATTTTTTTGAAGAATTGATTACATTGATTAGAGAATACTGTTGAGAATTGAGAAGAAAGTAAAAGTAGACAGACTGCAATTGGATATGGAAGAATTTTCATTTTCGTTCAGCTAGAAATTTTTTTAACCAAAAATACAATTGTTTATGAAAATTTTCATAAAATATATTACTCTCTCACTTTCATTTTTTCTCAATTTTTTCTCTTACCAATCATATCTACAAATTTTTCGCAAAAAAATAATCATTATTACACATTCCTCCCATAAATTTCATTATTCACTCCACTCACATAATTCTAACTACCAATCATATCCAGTCATTATTTTACTATTTTTAAATCAAATCAAATTTCATCATTATTTTTTCATCTCGTATCCAATCACACTCTCAAAATTCATTTTTTTCTTCCAAATTTTTTGCCCCACTATTCTCTAGTAAAATGAAAATTTTCAAAATGAAAGCATATCCAATCGCACCCTCAGTGTTTGAAAAAATAAGTAGAAGTTTAGAATAGTTGAAGTTAGGGAATTGGTTAAATTAAAGTAGTTTTAGATTAGCTTCTTTCATAAAAATGAGAAAAAGAAATACTTTTGGAATTATACAAAAAATATTGAGGGTAAAAATGATAGGATGTATATTTTTTTTTATGTATTTACAAAAGCTAAGCACCGAGTAGGTACCTCTCTTCTTTGCAAATTCTTAAAAATTGAGTACAAACAAAATATAAAATTATCATTTGAAATTATTAAAAGTCTTCTTTTTCCCACCTATAATCTATAAATGACTTCTTAAAAGTTATTGTAAAGACTAATTTGTCAAGCAGTCCTCGCAAAAAAATTTATATATAATTATAATAATATAAAATTTGCTTTATTTTCAATTTGCCTTAACATGATATTTTTCATGGGATATGTTGTTGAGAATTAAATGTATTCTTCTAAAAGCAACTGAATAATTATTATTTCAAAAAAAAAAGTCAATTATTGAGCATAAAGATTCATATTTATTTATTTGAAATCAGTTACAATTTAATACACAAAACATTTGTCACCCGCCCAAGTTACCAATTAAATTATTAGAACTGGTCACTAGATTGACTTTTTTGGCTCATGACCTAATTTCTCAATATAATAAACCAAAAAAATCATGACAAGATATCTCTTCAGTCAACCAAAATTAATGCAATAACAGGTTTCCTTATTCTTGTGACTCTAACCATAAACTATCCACTTGTATATCTACAGTCTAAATTTGGAAGCTAATGGCAAGTTGAGATAACACAATGCATGTACCAAAATAAGCTCGGGAAAATTGCAAAAATGCCACTTTTTTGACAAAATTTTTGGAAAATTGCCACCCAATCTAAATTCTTTAAATTATACCCCCTCATTATTGTGAAATGTCCAAGATACCCCTTAGTAAAGAAAAAGACCCTAATCAATCCTTTCTCTCCCATTCCCAATCTCACGTGTTTGAGGAAGGAAAAAAACAAAAGTGCAACCGTAACTCTCAATCTATCTCTCTTTCCCGTCTTTGCTCCCAAAAATTTTCCGGTGATTCCGACTTTTTCTGGTGTCTTGACTTTATTGTGACCGCCGTTGTCTTTGCTCGGACACTTCCCTCTGCGTCGCGCTGAGTATCGTGGTCATATTCCACTTGGGAACGGCTTATAATCCTCTTTTTACCGCTTCTGACATCGACCGCTTGTCTACTTTTTCTCTTTCCGGCGTCCATTGTGAAATACATTTCCCGGTAAGTTCAATTTTTGTTATCTTGTTCTTCAAATCTAGGGTTTTCTAGGATTTTTTGTTACATTTTTGTATGTTTTTTTTTGTATTTTTTTTTTCTTTAGACAATGGATTGTGGTATGCTTGAAGTTTTCATTTTTGGTAAGCATTTTTTATTTTCATGGTTTAGAGTTGTTGGGTTTGGGTGAAAAATCTCTGTATTTTTCCCAAAAATAATGTTAAGCAATTTTGATGTTTTTTGTCGGTTTCATGGGTTATACGTCGTTTTGAAAGCATGATACTATTATTTTGAAGTTTATTTATGATGTTTATCAGTTGGTTAGGTTTGATTTTGGATGTTGTTTGCATTTTTCGACTTCTGTTAGTTATATTCCTTTAATTTCCTGGTGTATGTATGCACTTAATACCTTTCGACCATGTTTTCGACTATCCTACGACCATTTTGTCGACATTGCATGTTGTTCGACTGCGTATTCGACCAACGTTCGGCTATTATTTCGACCTAATATGTTATTTTGGTGTAAAACATGGATAAAATGGCATTCGTTCCAGATGATAAAGATTGGTTTAAAGGGATCGCTCTCCTGTAGGTCTTGTTTCAAAATCAAAATCATCTCGACTCACTTTGGCGACTATCCATGTTGATATATTTAAATGTGAGAGATGTATAAATTGTAATGATACAAATGACGTGGGATTCGCAAGTTTTGAACTAATTGTAATAATTATATATTGATTTAAGGATTTGAGTGTAATTACTATGTATTGGTTTTCTAAATTTTTTAAAACTTATAGAAGTAAAAATTAGATAAAATAGCATGATTTTAGAAAATAGCCGAAGACATCTACTTATTATGGTACTTGTTTGAGTATTGTGTGTTTGATAAAAATGCCACTCCAAATAGTAAAAAAAAAAAAAGTACATTATTTCATTTTGGTAATAATATAGAATAAAAAATATGAATGCTTCTATGACCGATCGATATGATCATGGTCCTCATGAAAATGTCAAGGCTTAATAATAAAGAATATGAATGCTTGTTTGCCACCCTCTTATGGATTCTCTGGTATTCGAGAAACGTGTTGATTTTTCAAGGAAAAGTGTTATCCCATCAAGAATGCTTCTCCAAGGCTTTGTAGACTTCTCCAAGAATTTTACTTGCTCGTAATCTAAACATGAGTCACTTGAAGTGGAAGTGGACTGCCTCCAGCTAGCCCAGGGGCCTAACAATAAAGAAACAAATCGATCATACTTGGGAAGTATCATTGAGGATATATAGACTCCAGTTCTATCTCTTTTACCCATATTTCTAAGAATAGCTGATGAGTTAGCACATAATCTAGCTAGATATGCACTCTTTTACCCATTAAAACACCAACGGCAATTAGTTAAATCCAACTCCCATGCATCATCCCAAAGAATTAATATTGAGCATGAACCAAAACCTGAAATAATACAGTAACAAACTATAATCAGAAACCTACAAAGGCAACGACCACACATTCGACTACAAACGACCACACAAACGTCTATCAACCTTACACCAACTATAACTATCGACCGCACACCGACCAACAAATCGACTACATAGCAGACAACAGATCCACAAACTACAACACAGAGCATATTTTGCCGAAATCGAACTAATTCTATAATTTAATCATATTTTCAGCTTCCACACGATTATATTTGCTAAAATTCAAATAAATACATATTACCCACTACATAACATGAACTACATTGAGTATTTACACTTGTTTACAAATGAAAAATAACTAAAATAACAGCAAACATTTGTAGAAAAATAATACTAACCTCTTTCCATATTTTTGACCTAATGTAGTGAAAAATTGGAACCCAAGCACATCTGCTCGAAAATAAATCAGTTGCAAGTGACCTCTGCTCCAAAAAAATCGTGAGAAAAAAAATCAGAAAAATGCACTGCTTTCGGTCCAATAAAAGCTTTGCTCGAACGTTGCAGTCAAAAATGCCGGACACGTGAACAATGTCATCCATCGTCGCCGGAAAATGCTTAAATTTCAGAAAAAATGGGAGCTCAATCGTGAAATGGAGTTGAGAAATGAAGAACTAGGTCAACTGGGTTTCTTTAGAAGTGAAGAGCCACCTCTGGGAAAAAAATAAAACTTTGAGCTAAAGGATATCTTTGACATTCACAGGAGTGAGGGGGTAAAATTTAAAGGATTTAGGTTAGGTGGCATTTTTGCAAAAAAATTGTAAAAAAGTGGCATTTTTGCAAATTTCCCAATAAGCTCTTGTATATTTATATAAATTGAACAATTTTTTCTTTATATCAAATCCTAATATTTATCAATTTTCTCTCCCTCATAACAACCATTTCCTATTTTAGGCAAGATATTCTTAGGTCATGTTTAGTTTGGTTACAGCTTGTTCAGTCTTTACATATCTACTAATCAAATCAATTTCAAATATAATTTTAAACTTGATAAAATCTTTAAATCCGTTCAAAAGTTATTTTATTTAACTAGATTCAATTTACTTACACTCAATCATAAAAAGCCAGGCAATGAGTCTTTGCCCAAGTGGTAAGGAGGAGGTCCCAGAACTCTTGAGGCCCTAGATTCAAGTCATCCAGATATATCTCAATTGATTTGACCAATCAACAATGTAGTTTTGCTTCTGGATCCAAGATGGGGTTTGAATCCCATTTGAAATTAGTGGCTTCTTGGGAAGGGGGCTACAAGGGGCAATAGATGTGTCAAAATTATTAGGCCAATCCGACCAGCTAGGCCCAAAAGTGACCAATCATATTTTGCTCGATAACCAAAAAAGTCAGGTCGACCAAGTTATTTGTAGTGTATTTTTCATTGGGTGGGTCGGGCTTGAGCCTCAAAATAGCGTCCCAATCCCATTTTTCTCTTTGGCCTCGCGGGCTGCACCAAACTGGTCGGACCCATTTAATAGTTCTAGAGGGCAGTGTGTCATTGAGAGCCCTTATGCACTTCACATTCTTGCTGGGAATATGAGACTAGTTAGGCCAGAGACGGGATTTTGAGGCCTCAAAATTAGTATTTGAGGAGAACCTAAGACAACAAAAAAAAATTAAAAATCAACTCTAACTTTGGTAATAAAATTTATTAAATACATTTTCTTTTGGAACACACATTTTTTCTTTTATTTATTAATCAATGATTTATAAACCACATCAGTCAAGAATCCAAGGAAACCAAAAAGGCATATATGGCAGTGAGTAGTTTGGATTCATAATTACCATTGCAGAGTGTGATAAATTTGGAGTTAAAGGTCATGTCAGAAGTCTTTCTGAAATTCTGACAATGCAAAAAATAGGAAAGTAGGATGAAGGTACTCAAGGCTTCTCATGTTGTACAAATGGCCTTGGATTTAGAGAGGTTCCTTTTGGAAATGGAAACTTTGGAAGCATTAATGCCCATACCAAAAACAAGTATTCAGTTATTACATGATTTTGCTGTTGAGTGGTCTTGTCTTGTCCAATATTTGCAACAAGTATTGATTTATTGCATGTTTTGCTGTTGAATGGTCTTTTCCAAATAATAATGCATAATTTTTTTAATTTGTTTAATTCAATTCAGATCATTATAATATGATATGATGGAGGGACCGGACCAAGTACGATCTCTCCTAGTGAGATATGAGAGGTGGTAAATAGATACTTTATAAGTTAACCACTTAACTTGACCCCTGAAGGAGAGGATGTATTTGGGGATGTATGGATTTGTTTCTAAGTCCAATTTACAGTTTCTAGTGTTGGAAAATGGATTTTTATGAAATTTATTGGTTTTCGTGTGAAAATTGAGAATATGTTTGGTTTGTTGTCTGAATTTCTGTTTAAAAAATGAAAATATGTTTGGTTATAGTATTTTTGACATAGATTTGCGTGATTGTAGTGTATTTTGGACATCGTTTTGCGTGATTGTAGTATATTTTCACATAGATTTGCGTGATTGTGGTGAAAACTTGTTTGGTTGTATTTTCAAACGAATATTTTCATAAAAAATGAAAACTGGAAATGACTTTATTTCTATTGAGAATTTTTTAAACAAATATAAATTCATTTTCTGGATTAGTTGGAAATTGGAAACTTGGATTTGAAAACAATTCCATACATAACCTAAGTTTCCTTTTTTCTAGGCCTCTTGGATTTTGAGTTTGTTCCAATAGCTACCTAAGGTTCCAAATTCAACGATGGCAACTAAACACGAGAATTGCACTTGTTGCGGTCGCGAGGGTTGAACTATTTTGAGAAATAGAGACAAAATATATTAGTTATTTGATGAAATGGTGCAATTCGTCTGCACGTAACTTAGTCTATATAGAGATTCAGTCCGTCCCGTTAAAAAATTTGGAGAGCATGAGTGAATACTGTATATCAATTTTCTAAAATCAATTTGCAAAAACATAATTAAAATGATTAAAAATGAGAAGAAAATCACACATTATAGTTTTTATCAAAAAAAAAAGTATCAGTATACTCCACTTGTATATTGCATTTTCAACGGGATAATGAAAAAAGAAAAAAATTGTTTTTTCCTGCATTCAAGGTCATTGCTTAATAAAATCAACATTATCAATACTCAATAGGCCACGATGGCTTATTTCTTTTCTTTTGAAAAAAAAATAGGCTTAATCGCCAATCTTCTTAATAAACATGAATTTCGTACATATTAATATATTATTGTGAGTATGGGCTCTTAAAGCAATTTGGCCCAAACTTACTTTTTTGGGCTTAAAACTTTGACCCTCTTACTTTTGCAAAAGGCCAGATGCCCATTTGACACACTGACAGTCTGACACACATTATTATTTGTATTAATCTATTCACAATTTCATATACATGCATACATTTATATATATATATATATATGGTTGCTCCCAAAAACGACCTCTCTTCGCCGATCACCTTCCAAGACGAAGTCCACCGTGAAACCTGCACAAGGGGAGCCGGAGGGGGGCTCCGGCGTACCCTCTCCGATGCTTAAGTCAGTATCTTGGAAAGGAAGCAAAGGCTAGAGAGAGGAAAAAAAGCAATGTAACAGTAAAAATGAGATTAGGTTAGAATGAACCTGGGCTTGGGCCTTTTATACCTTAGCTAGGATTAGGGTTTGCGTAAAATCCGGGATTCCGTTACGATTTGGTGTCAGAGTCATCATTAGATTAGGATCGGATCTCTTAAAAAACCCTAATTTTACGCCCGTAAGACCATAGCTCCGACCTGTTTCAAAACACCTCGGCCCAATGTATTGATATAAAGCCCCTTTGATTCTCCAAGGCATCCTCAGTGCCTCATACATCTTTCGTCTGCGAGCCGAACTGCACTCAAGTCCTTATAGAATACAACGGGTCAACAACAGATCGCCCTAGCCACACAGGGCTTGACATGTCGGCTTAATACAATGGACCCTACACAGGTCGGCCCATAGACATCCCTTTAGAACCATACTCGGGCCTTAACAGGTCGGCCCAATATAATAGGCCTCCCACCTGTATGGGCTCATCAGGTCGGCACAATACTCATAAGCCTTAGCAGATCCGCCCCATACTGTAAGCCCCCTCAGATCGGCCCAGTGCGTAATGTTTAACAGATCAGCCCAATACTATGGGCCTTGCCAGGTCGGCCCAATGTCGTAAGCCTGGTCAGGTCGGTCCAGACAATCTTTTGCCCTTATCAATATATATATATATATATATATATATATATATACTGTAGTTGTTATTTGTATTAGTCTTCTTTAATACTATAAAAATCAAGTTAGTTTCAGATGATTTCTATTTTTGAAAACTGTTCTTTCCTACTCATGCTCACAAATTCAACTTTTAGAATTTATTTTTGCAATTATTGTGAATATCACCTTTAGGGTGAGTTATGCATAATTATTGGAATAATATTTTATGGGGGTATTATTGTAATTTCTCTTCTGAATATTTTGTCATTTATTTAATTTCACATTTAATTAATTATTAGTTCATAAAAAAATAATGTTGGACAAGTCAATAGAAAAGACACAAGAGGCCCAACACATCAAGCCCATCATGAGCTCAACTCATTATACGAGGCTCATGCATCCCACAATCCCATGTATAAATAGTTTCTCCATAATTAATATTCATTAAGTACAATTTAACTACTTAATTATCTTATGCTCTGGGTTTTTCTCCTGGACATAGGACATTGCAGACTTACGCATAGGGGTGACTTTATTTGCGTGTTGCAAGATGGTTCTCTACACGTGGATTGGACTCTAAATGAGAGTTGGATGCTTTAGCTTATGTTACCTTAATTTGGAGTGAGTTGTCCAACTTTTAATATCATCAATATTAAATTTAGTAAGATCATTTCTTAAGCACAATAAAGGATAGTAGGGGGACACATACAATTATATGGGATCGAACCCTGGTTAATTACCATAACAATATAACCTCCTACCACATAAACACAAGATCTTTTATAATAGTTGATTAAAAAATACTAATGATGATTTTAGAATTGTCTTACATGGTTATTAATTTCAATGAGAAAAATAATTTTTCATTCCATTGAGGTAATTTTTTAACTTTTTATTGGAACTTGTGCAAAAGTGAAAGATTTTTGGTTATAAAAAAATTATATGTGATTTATAGGGTGAAATTGACAATATATTTGTAACGAGGGATCTTGATCATCTATAAAAATTTCGGATGGGGCTTATTATTTTTCATTTGCAAATAAGCATATATAAACATAAAATTGCAATGGTTATTGAAAATCAAATCAAAGCGAGATTCATCGTTAAATGTTCGTTTGAGCTCAGTCTGTTAACAAAACGAAACAATTTTGATTATATGTAAACTTTTGCTACAACTCAACTCGATTAATAAAAATATAATAAAACATGCATAAAAATATTTACATACTCGAGCTTGATTTATATTAGGCTCAATTAAAGCTCGGTCCATAATGCACTCTCTATACCTCAATAAAAATCTAAATGAATTTGTTCGATTCGACTAAAATTCGATCCAATTAATAACAAATCCAAAGCTTGATAAAAATCTAAAATAAATAACAAAAGTTGTAATTGGTTTCTACATGATTCGTTTACACATGATTGGATGAAAAAGAATGGGGGCCGGAAGGTGTAAATTGTAAAAGTTAGAAGAACAAGAATGGTAAAAAAAAAGGAAGAAGAAACATAGAACCATCAGCCCAACTGTAAAAACAATTTTGTGGGGCGCGTCGGTTATCCACTCTCTCTCACAGACATACAAACGATATATATACACACACAGTTGAACCAAAGATGTATCTTTTCAAGATTCAACGCTCCCAAGAATCATCAACCCTAACTCCACTCATCACACTATAGCTTCAGGGTAAATTACAGTATACATTAGTTCAGGTTTGTCTATCAGATCCCTTCATTATTTGTTCCCTTTGTTTTTAATTTTTATTTCAATTTGATAAATTATGCGAATGCTGTCGCCTTCTTGATTCGTTAATCCAGTAATATTTTCATTCTGGGTTCCGCCATTTTCTGTTTCTTGATTAATTGGTCAGGTGATTAATTTGTTAATTAGGGCTTGTTTTTCTTTTAATCTTTATAGCTGTTTACCAGAGCCCATTTGTTGATTTTTGAGGGATTTATGTTTTGTTGTTGTGTTTTTGTGGAGACCCATGTTGAGAAAAGTTGTGTTGGTGTCTTCATTATGGTCCTTTTGCAAGGAGATGTGAAAAACAAGATAAAATTTCGAGCTGGGAGTATACATTTTTAATATGAAGGGTTTACCATGAATGCTTTATTGTTTCTTATGCTGCTGTGATTGTAGGAATTGTGTTTAGCTGAATTTGATGGGCTTTTTACTATTACCAGTTTAATGATCGGGGGCATTGGTCATCGGTTCCCATTAGTTGTAGATGTATACTGATGATGAACAATGCCATGTTCTTGGTGGTGTCTGTGAATGTTTCTATCTGTTGTTTGTTTCTGAAAACTATAATTTAAACGCTTGCTAAATCAATGGTAATATAGTGCTCTAGCTAATTAGGAGCACATTGAAGATTGTAACTTATGGAGCTGCTGAAAATCTAAACTATTTGAGGAATAGTTTAATGGCATAATATGTGTGAAGTTTCCTGCTTTGCCCTTGACATTGATGAATGATTTTTGTAGCGTATTAAGCACGTATTTGGCACTTCCTGCATGGGAGAATCCACATTTGCAAACACCAAACAGAAATTATAATTCTAAGGAATAATTACAACCCCCCCTCCCCCCGAGGTTTGGGCTATTTACAAAAAAATCCGAAGATGTTTCAAAATTAAAAAAACCCCATCAGGTTTGATTGTGTCTTAAATTTAAGGGGATAACTGTAATATTTCTATAAATATCGAGGGGTTTTTGAAATGTTTTTGCTTATGAAGGGGGAAAATGTAAGACGGAAACAAACCTCAAGGGATTTTTTGTTGGAGTTTTTTGTAATTAGCCCAAACCTCAAGGGGGGTTTTGTAATTATTCCTAATTCTAATTACGAGCGACAAAGGGCACTTTGAACCGTCAAGTTTAAGCACGTAGACTTTCTTTAACTGGGGAGAAAGGATGAGCCTTTCTGAAGTTGATTATAAGTTGTAACCCCCCCTCAATTTGTATATGGGCGTCTAACTCTTGTGTCTTAGAAATGTTGTGGAGAACTTTGTCGCTCTTTATAATTTCTGCGAATTTGTAATTTTAATCCTCTATTAATCTGAGACATATTAAGAATGCCCAACTCTTCTGTTATAGAAATGCGATGCATAACTTTATCAGTTTATTGCTCTTTATAATTTGTCAATTTGTATTTTTTATTCCTCTATTAGTCTGTAATATATTAAGAAAGTTTTCCATGTTTACTTTATATGAACAATACACTGAACTTTCCTCATGGCTGATGGCGAGACGCGCAACATTGTAGAAATCATCAAGGATTGGTATATCTTTTCTTAAGGAAAAATTGTTGTATAAACACCAAATTTTGAGGAGCTATGGGTCTTTTACCATTAAAACTACCATATTGTCTGCACATATCTGTTGTGGGGCATGGTTACAACTAAAAATGAAAATTCCGTATTTGTGACACATTCCCATTTCATGCCTTTATGATCGTGGACATGGGTTTGTTTTTCACTATCTTTAGTCATATCTGAAGAACATGTTCGTGTTCTAGTGAAACGAATTGTAGATTCTTGATGGACTCTATGGGAGGAATACTTCGCTTAAATTGAATGGTGTGTCCGTTTGAGAAGGTTATAAACAAACATAACGGAAAAATCTAAGTAAAAAATGGTATTTTCAGGATATGAAAGTCATCGTGTCTTATCTTCGACCGGTTTATTTTCTTCCATTGTCTTCTCTGATTAGGGACACTAGAAAACATATGCTTATAATTTACTGAAAGAAATTCTAGATACTTTTAGTTCCTCAATTTTTTCTTCTTTTTATTTTGTTATCTACAGCGCCACAAAAGACGACTGCATTTCGATAGTGACAACATGAGTCTGGCATGTCTTGTATGCCATGGCGTCGAAAGCCCATCACATTCATTCAGAAGTTATTCCGTATCAAGTTCAGAAAACGAAGGAAGATGTTCTGCAATTGCCAATTGCTTAACCAGAAAGACTTCACTTCCACATCATAGAACTAATCCGAGCATCACGTCATCTAAGGTAATGCCCCATCCGACCATTCCGAGTAATGGGGTCACAGGTGCTCCAAGACTTGTCCGAAGCCATGCTGTTAGAAGGGACATTGTGAGAGATTGGAATTTTGACGAAGCACATTTGGAGCGTTAGTCCAACAAACAGTTGAGAATCGGACGAGTTCAAATCGAAACTATGGGGTTTGAGTACAAAGCTCCCAAGAATGAGCTTGACATTATCCTACATTCTCTTTATCCTGTTTTCAGTAGTGAGTATTTGAGCAGTTTGTAACAATGTGAAGAAAATTCAGAATTTGAACCATCTGTTTATAGCTTTTAGATTTGCTTTTGCTTTTGCTTTTGTAAGCCCAAAATCTGTACTTTGTGGCGTTTAGTTTCTTGATCTTTGATTTAGTGCATGAACATGGTTCATCCGACGGTGCAATTTCACTTGATCTCTAGAGTTTTTAATCTGTGCATCAATGGTGTCTAATCTGCTCTCAAATACTCAGAAATAGAGTTTTTAAAGAGTGTCTTCATATGATTAAGGTGTAGGCTAAATTATGATTTTGGTTATGTAACTATAAAAGTGATGACAATATTAGTCATGTAGAAATCACGATTTGTAATAAAAATCTAACCTTTCAAAGAACTTTCGATTTTAGTTCTATGGTCACCGGAAGTTGGAAATGTTCATATTTCCAACCAAGTGGAAACCCATTTTACTGATGTGGTTAAACTTCAAGTAATTTTTTTTTTTTTTGAGTTTTTATCACAATCAAATTACAACTCACATGTAGGATGTTTAACGGGGCTGGCTAGAAATGTAGATACGTGTATTTTTTTTGGCAAAATCTTCTACTTCCGACGAACAAAAGACTAAAATGGAGAGTTTTTTTTGGAATATGTCGTTATTAATGTTTACCTATGTCGTTACAGAACTACAGTTGCAATTTAGCCTAAGAAGTACTATGATTTTCTTAACAAGCTTAAAATCATTTGTTAATATACTAATATTTACTTCGATTTCCCAATAAGTAATACCATTTAGATCAGACAGAAATTGTTATCGACTTTGTTCATATGTTCTAAACATTTCTAATCAAGGAATTTCCTATAAAAAAAAACATTTCTAATCAAAGAATACTAATTTCAGAACATCTTCACCAATCCTCTATTTGTTGAAAAACTCTATTTTCGTCTGTAGAGTAGGGTTGCAAATAAACCAAACAATTCGTGAACTATTCAGAGTTCGATTCGATAAAAGTTCGTTCGCGTTCGTTTAATGAGGCTCGTTAATATAAACGAACCAAACTCAAACTTAGAGATATTCGATTCGTTAGCTCGTGAACAATCTCGTTAATAAGCTCGTGAATAGGATTGATAGTAAGCTCATATAGATTAAACTAATAATTTAATTTTAATTTTAATTTTTCATATTTTTACTTAAAATAATATAAAAATGTTTCAATAAACTTATTTTTTTGAATAAAATTATAAGTGTTAATAAATATATTGTGAATTTTAAATATAAATAATTTTTTTTAATAAATTGAAGAATAATTTAATATTTATTAAGTTCGTTTAGGTTTGATTATGATCGAAAAAGTTCGTGAATCATCAATATGTTCGATAAATTCAGATTAGAGTTCGATTCGATAATATACGAGTCACACTCAAATACTCGGTTTAGTTCGGTTCGGTTGCAACCATAGTATAGAGTGTCTCTTTCTCACACACACACAGAGCGGTAGATCTAAAGCAAACTCATAATCTCCTTCCTACTCCAATAACAATAAACCAGACACCTTCACACCAGCTCAGAATCAAAGCAAAAGATCCACTCAAATGGCATCCAAAACCCCATCCCTCTTCTTCACCCTCTCGTTTCTTTCCCTCATCTCTTTCACCTTCTTCTACCTCCATTTTACCACCGCCCCACCACCTTCTCCAAATCCCAGAAACACCCTCCACACCCCAGAAAATTCCATCAAAGTCTACATTTCGCCCCTACCCAGATCCCTCAACTACGGCCTCTTAGAAAAATACTGGGCCTTAACCTCCGACAAAAGGATCGGAAGCGAAGTGGACAACGATATAAGAAATACCCTTTTGCCCAAACTTTCAGAAAAATCCCTTCCATATCCTGAGAACCCCATAATTAAACAGTACAGTGCGGAGTACTGGATATTGGGGGATTTGTTGGCCCCCGAGGAGTCGAAAGGGGAGTCTATTGCGAAAAGGGTTTTGGATTCTAGGGAGGCGGATGTGATTTTCGTGCCCTTTTTTGCGACATTGAGTGCTGAGTTGCAGCTGGTGGTTAATAAAGGTGTGTTTAGGAAGAGGGTTGAGGAGAATGGGGATTATGTGAGGCAGAGAATGGTGGTTGATCTGGTTAAAAAATCTGAAGCTTGGCAGAAATCTGGTGGCAGAGATCATGTTTTTGTTCTTACAGGTAAATGTTAATGTCGCATTAGAGTTTTTGTGATTTTGTTTAGTTGTGGGTATAAATTTTTCAGTGACTGATACTGAGACTATTGAGTGACAGTTGTGTTATTGAGGAAAGTTAGAAATGACAAAAAGAAAAGAAAAAGGAAATTGGTACTTGTGGCATGAAGTGAGTATAACAAAGAGTTTTAAATACTTAAGATCTATAATTGAAGAGAACGGAGAAATCAATAAAGATGTCACACATAGGATCCAGGCGGGTTGGAATAAATGGAGGAGTGCATCTTCTATCCTTTGTGACCGTAAAATACCATTAAAATTGAAAGGAAAATTTTATAAAACGGCCATAAGGCCCGCAATGCTTTATGGAGCAGAATGTTGGACGACTAAATATGAACTCGAACAAAAAATGAGGGTAGCAGAGATGAGAATGCTAAAATGGATGTGCGGACACACTAGATTAGATAGAATAAGAAATGAACACATTAGAAACAAAGTGGGAGTAGCACCAATAGACGAGAAAATTAGAGAAACACGATTAAGATGGTTTGAACATGTTTATAGGAGACCTTTAGATGCACCTGTGCGACGTTTAGAAGGTAGAGAATCACTCACACAAATCAAAAGAGGGAGAGGTAGGCCTAAAAAGACTTGGAAAGAAGCTATTAAACATGACATGTTATACCTAGAAATAAACGAAAATATGGCTTATGACCGTAAACGATGGCGCGATATGATCCGTATAGCCGACCCCACGTAGTGGGATTAAGGCTTAGTTTGTTGTTGTTGTTGTTGTTGTAGCTTTAGTCCTGTTTCTATCAAGAAGACGTTTATACTGTTTATGGGAAGCATTATGCTAGCACATAGGTGATAAATGGTAGTCTTTCAATACTCAATATGTAAGTTTTGTCGAAGTGCTGCTTCGTGGATACACACTTGTACGGTTTTAACAACTGTCGATTCCGGAGAAAAAAAGTAGTAAGAAAATAATTAACAAACATGGTGATGGAATATATCTTTGAAAAAACTGTGTTGTGTGAGCTGCTAAAATGTTAGTTGCTATATTATGAATTAATAATTTTAATTAAGTGAGGCGACTGAATCTACCGTCATAAATCAACTTTAGATACTTATCTGATTAATTGTATTTTTGTCCAGGTCCTTTGATTTCGTCTTGCTTGTTCTTCAGCTTGAATGTAGTCGTAACACTGTTTATCTAGCATAATAGCTACCATGTCATGGAATCACAAAATAACTTATTGTTGTTGTAATGTCAAATTCATGCAATTAGTTTCCAAATACTTTGTGAGAGTTCTGCAAATATTTAAGATGTAGTGGGATATTTAATTTATCAACTCAGAAAACTTGGTATAAGTGTATGTATGTGTTAGTTGCTTATATTTTAGTCTCTGGATTGTCAGGTTATGTTAAAACTTGAAGCATTCTTTGGCAGACCCTGTTGCAATGTGGCATATCAAAGACGAGATTGCCCCTGCAGTCCTCCTCGTGGTGGATTTCGGTGGCTGGTACAGGCTTGACCATAAAACATCCAATGATAATAGCTCATCTGACTTGATGATACATCACACCCAAGTTTCACTTTTGAAAGATGTCATAGTGCCATACACTCATTTACTTCCTAGGTTGTACATCTCGGAAAACCAGAAGCGAAATACCCTTCTTTACTTCAAAGGAGCAAAACATCGACACCGGGTCAGTATTCTACTATTTGGCAAGTGTAGCTGAAAGTTAATTTTTCTTCATAAAGTAATATACTCAATATTCCTATAACTTTGTTGCATTGTTATTTACATTCTTTTTACCTCATAGGCTACTTTGTATTATTATATCAGCTTGAAATCTGTCAAGTTCTGTTTTCTTAGTCTATTTGTTATTCATGGTTGTTTCTGCAAATTTTTAATGGCTGAGATTGATCTTATGTGTTTATGGAGGTTCTAATTTTATCATTTTCCGTATAATTAAGGTTAGTTACAAAAACTTACCATGAGTTTAGTCTAGTTACCACAGAATCTACTTATCTTTCAAAATTACAAATACCCCCTTGACATTTGTTTCTTTTCACAAATTTCCGCCTCAAGAGGCGAGAGGGGTGGGAGGATATTTGTTAGGTAAATACAAAACCTCACGGGGTGTTTGTAACACCTATGAAGGGGGGATATTTGTAATTTTAAAAGATGACTGGAGTATTATGTAATTAGGCTAAACATCTTGGGTAGGTTTTGTAATTTATCCCTATAATTAATTTCCTTTCATTAGGATACCCCTTATTCATTTTTGTTATCAACCTTTTTTCCTTTCCTATAGGGTGGACTCGTTCGAGAAAACTATGGGAATTATTGATCGATCGAGCCTGGAGTTATTATGGAAAGAAGGCTTTCCCAATGCCACTGGGAAAGAGCAGTCAATAAAGGGAATGAGGACATCAGAGTTCTGTTTACATCCAGCCGGTGATACACCCACTTCATGTAGACTTTTCGATGCCATCCAAAGTCTCTGTATACCAGTCATTGTTAGTGACGACATAGAGCTCCCGTTCGAAGGAATGGTCGATTATTCAGAATTTTCTGTTTTTGTGGCAGTTAGTGATGCTTTGAGGCCTAATTGGCTTGTGAGTCATCTTAGAAATTATTCCAGGAACAGAAGGATAGGCTTCGCAAAAATATGGCTAGGGTTCAACGATCTTCGGTATGACAATGGTCATCCTGGTGGCATTGGTCCAACACCTCCGGACGGTGCTGTGAATCACATTTGGAAAAAGTTCATCAAAAACTGCCCGTGATTAGAGAAGCTATTACGAGAAAGGAGAAAACCACCGGGCGTTTCAGTTCCACGTCGTTGTCATTGTACTTGAATATGACATATTTAGATGAGC
>CM071928.1:377736-589831 GCA_016081115.2 Rehmannia glutinosa | reverse complement strand
GATAATATGCATGTGAAGTTTGATAAGGATTCTTGTAAGGTTTATGACAACAACCTTTCGTGTGTTTTGAGGATTAAGGTCTATAGATAATCTGTTATCAATTTGGTGGTATACATGCATATCATAGTGTGAATCTAAGTGAAATCGAGGTTGTGGCATCAAAAGTTAGGTCATGCTAACTTCCGTATGATTGATAAACTGTTAAGTATGAAATTTGTGAGAGAGGAATGCCTAAATTGAATACGAAAAATACTTGTTTGTGGTTCGTGTCAAAAGGAAAACAAACTAGAGTGTCGCACCAAGTGTCTCAACACTTTCACGAAACACGCTTGTCTTGAATTACTTCACATGGATCTCATGGGTCTATTGAGGTCGAAAGTCTTTGGTGGTAAGAAATATTCCTTTGTATCGTTGATGATTTTTCCGTTACACATGGATAAATTTTTTCGTGAAAAGTCTGATGTTTTTGAGTCTTTTCGAAATTTGCATAAAAGGATATGCAATTTATACAACACCACCGTAGCTAGGATTAGAACCGATCATGGTAAGGAATTTGAGAACTCATTGTTTTCGGGCTTTTGTGATAGAAAGGGCATTTCACATGAATTTTACTGCGCACCCAAAACCCCACAACAAAATGGGGTAATGGAAAGAAAAATCGAATATTACAAGAAATGGCTCGAGTCATGCTAAGTTCAAAGAATTTGACTAAACGTTTTGGTGAGGCCGAGGCCCGAATCTTTGCTTGTCACATTGCTAATCGAGTATACTTGAGATTGGGTAGTACTATGACTCCATATGAGATTCATTAGGCAAAAACCCATCTTAAGCACTTTCATGTTTTTTGGATGTGTGTGCTATGTGCTAAATGATAGAGATCAACTTGCCAAATTCGATTCTAAAAGTTATAAAAGTCTGTTTCTGGATACTCTAATTGTCATGCATACGAGAATATTTAATCTCTCGAACAAGGACTATTATGGAAACTTTGAATGTTGTCTTCGATGATTATCTTTGCTGCGTTGCGGGAAAAATCAAGAAGATGATATCTCGAGATCTCATTGAATTGAATAAAATAAGTGCCGTAATGCGCGAGACGGGCGTCAAGCTGGAATCTTTGCTCCCTAGTTTTCCGGCGAGATGAAGAAACCTCTCGGAACAACACGGATGAGACACCTTTGGCAATCGACTCGACTCGAATCTCGTGTCACAACAAGATACAAAATTGAATCATGCATTAGATGACCACGTGGTCGACCGAAGCGAGGGACATACCAAGCAAAATTCAAAAAATCATCCTACGACTCGGGTAATAGGTGAAGTTATCGAAGGAATACAAACTAGGAGGAAAGAAAAGGTAAACTATCGTGATATGGTAAGATCAGAATGTCATCTCCTATCCATCTTGTGGTAAGAACTTGCTTTTATTTCTAACATTGAACCGAAGAATATCTCTCTCGAAGCTTTAAAGGATGAATCTGGATAAATGCTATGCGAGGAACTTAATCGCTTTGTTAAAAATGATGTGTGGTATTTAGTTCCAGGCCTAAGGATGTGAATGTGATTGGTACAAAATGGATTTTTAAAAACAAAAACTGATGAGTCGAAAAAGAATTTATGCGTAACAAGCACGACTAGTTGCTCGAGGTATACACAGTTGAAGGGTGGACTTTGATGAAACCTTTGCTCCCGAGCCGTATTTGAGTCTATTCGTTTGTTACTTGCTATAACCTTTGTCACTTGGGAATTACCCTTCACCAAATGGATGTTAAAAGTGCTTTTTAAATGGTATTTTAAATGAAAAAGCTTTTGTTGAACAACCTAAAGGATTTGAGGACCCTTCTAAGCCTAACCATGTGTATAAGCTTAAAAAGCCCTCTATGGTTTAAAACAAGCTCCCGAGCTTGGTATAGAAGATTAGCTAAATATCTTCTTCCAAATTAGTTTTAAAAGAGGTGAAGTGGATAAAACCCTTTTCATTCTAAATGCAGTAAAAATATCATGATTGCTCAAATTTACGTAGATGATATTGTTTTTGGGTTTTCATCCCAAAGTTGTAAATGAGTTTATTAAATGCATGTCCTCTACTTTGAAATGAGCATGGTTGGTGAATTGAGTTTCTTCTTGGGTTTGCAAATCAGCGATCTGATTAAAATTTTTATCTCTCAAAGTAAGTATGCTAAAAACTTAGTGAAGAAATTCGGTTTAGATAAAGTGCATCTCACTTAAAAACCCTTATGGGAACAAGTCAAAAATTGAGTCGTGAAGATGTTCTTTGAAAGTGTCGATCACACCTTATATAGGAGCATGATAGGAAGTTTGCTATATTTGACTAGCTAGTCGTCTGATATAATGTATAGTGTGTGTTTGTGTGCTAGATATCAAGCGAATCCCAAAATCACTCACCTAAAAGCTTTAAAAGGAATTTTTCGTTAATTTGGTGGTACTACGGATTTAGGGATTTGGTACACCAAAGATACTAATACTAATGATGGCTCAAAAAGCTACTCTAGAAAACCATAGGCAAGTGCACCTATCGTTTTGTAGTATAGATTATTGAGTACCGAGTGTCATTCTCACGAGGATTATAAGTACTAATAATTACCGTCTTTTTTTTTTCTAATCTAGTAATTTTCAGAGTTTTGTTTGTTAAAATGGAAAATGAAAAATAGAGAATTTAAGATAATTGCAACTTACAAAAAGAAATCAAATAAAAATAGATTGTAGAATGAGAAATCAAGAGATAAAAATGTGTTGAATGTAAATCCCTCTAGAATGTTTTTGTGATTCAATCAAGATAAAAATACAACCATAAGCCCTACAAAAACCAACCTCTTTTTAATAAAATCTCATGTTATGTGGACCGTAGAAATTCCCGATTTAAGTTAAACCCTTTCTCAAGGCGAAAAACTCCTAATCTCAAGTTGATTAACTCAAATCTCTTTCTAGTTAAAACCCCAAAATTGCATTATAACGATTTATGAATTCCCATATTAGGTTTGACCCTAATTCGGAAGATTTATGTCGTCCTATATCTAGGATTGCATGCAACTCTTTTCACTTTATAGGTTCTTTCTCACCATAAATCTCTCGATTATCCGACGAGGAATAAATATCAAATTAATATACCTAAATATCAACTTGAATGAAATAAACATGATATAAGTGAATCACACAAGACATGAGAATTTTATTAAAAACATACAAACCTTAATCAAAAATCCATTCTAGAGTTCATTACATTCAAACACTAGTAGTTTAGCTACTCATGATTTTGACAAAAGAATAAATTACACAAGAAGATTTAAGTGTTTTAAACATGGTGTACTTATCTTTCTCAAAATCTCAATGACTTCTTCCTTTGATAGATGATGTTGATCCAAGCCTTCTTCTCCAATGTTGCTACAAGCTTACTCCTCCAAGACCTCTTGATCCCAATTCCACTCAAAATGTTAAACACAATGAATCTCATATGAATGAATCTTACATGAATGATTTTCCAACTCAAACTCTTGGCTTTTATAAGCACCATCTTGTGAAATACCATATTAACAAATGCCCCATTTCCATGCTTGTTAGTTGAATCATTGTGTGCACATTCATGGTTGAGTTGGTTGAATCATTGTATACACATGATCATACTTCACTTCCATTGGTTGAGTTGGTTGAATCATTGTGTCCACATGACAATTGAGGAGGAAATTGAGTTTTGGTGCAACAAGATGAGGTGTGAAAGTCGCTCAAAGGTTGTCAAAAGCAAAAGTCTCCATTATTTCCGCCAAAAGAAGAAAATTTGTTGAGTGGAGCGAAAACACGGCCGTGCTAAAAGCACGGCCAGGCCATGTTCGTCAAATTTGGCGAACACGGCCGTGTTTATAAACACGACCAAGCCGTGTTTTCTTCGCAAAATGGGATTTTCTGGCGGTGTGCTTTTAAACACGGTTTGGCGTGTTTTGATGATTTACGTGAAACACGGCCGTGCTTTAAGCACGGCCCGGGCGTGTTTTTCTGTTTTTTTTGTTTTTCTTCCTTTTGAAGCATGGCCATGTTTCCCAACACACTAGGGGTGTGTTCTGCACAAGATTGAGTCTTCTTGCCTTCTTTTAAACTTTGTTTCTTCGTATTTTCATACGAAATCATACGAATTTGCTTCAAGTCTTTACCTTCATCATTCAAAACAAGCCAATGTGATTTTTCTTGATTTTATTGATTAATGAACTAAAAAGTTAGAGAAATTATCTAAAAAGGTTTAAAAAATGTGAACAAAAATGCACTTATCAACTAACCTTGTTGTTGAGTGATTCAGATCATTTGGGGATGTTGATGATAGAAAAAGTACTACAAAAAGGTTGCTTTTATCTAGAAATAACTTAGTATCTTGGTACGAATTCGTAAGCAAAATCGTGTCACTTTCAAGCTCGCAGAGTCGAATATGTGGCAGTTGGAAGTTGTTGTTCTCAAATGCTATGGATGAATCAAATGATAGAGGATTATGGGCTACACAGTGATATTTTAACCATTTATTGTGATAACTCTAGTGCGATTGATATATCAAAAAATCCTGTTCAACATTCTCGCACTAAACACATTGACATTAGACACCACTTTATTCGAGATTTGGTTGAGAAAAATATTGTTCGCATTGAGTATATTAGTCAAAATCAGTTATGGATATATTCACCAAAGCTTTAGATTTTGAGAGGTTTTCAAATCACGAAAATCTCTTGATCCTGTGTTCTAAACTATTCCACGAAATGTTACAAAGATTGCACACATCACCCGTAACATCTACACACACTTGCATATTCTCTCTCTCTCTTATATTCTCTTTTTCTTTTTAGACATCCTACATTATAGGATCATATTTGCATGTCTGGAACAGTCTGTTGTGGTTTTGAACTAGTGACTATTGGATTTCACTTGGAAAACTGATGTGAGTTGATCTTTCCAAATGCGTTTTTTATTCTTGTTACTTTCCCAGTTGATGAGTAAAAAAAAATTGCAGATCATGGCTAGAGGCCTTTGAGGGAAACAACTACCTACCCTCTGTGTGAAAGCTATTCCTTGTGACCAATTTTTACATATGTTTAAAAGTGTTTAAAGAGGCATGATCAATGAGAAAAAGAGCTACCTTTGAACTAGTGTGAAAGCTACCCACTGGCTAAATCTGTCATGTTTCTCTTATGAAAAACTCGATAAATCCTTATGCTGGGTACTCGGATGGCAATTCATTGAATCTGTTAGTACATGTGTCTTTCAAAATGTTGCAACATTTGAAACAACACAGACTGTGACAGTCCATTTACACTTTGTGTGCGTTTTTATTATTTCTGTATAGGCATCTTTTTAGGCTGCATATTTTGGTGAATTTTTGAATCGTGATTTTTGGTAATAATAGAAGATATGAGATATTTATTTTTCTATCTCTAAAATCTTGAATTTCTAGGTATCCTATGGAAAGTGGAGTTGTGTGCATTATGGAGATTTGGGTGATCGATTAAAATCTTGCGGAGTTATCAATATCTTTGGTTAAGTTGTTACAAGATTGTAGCATTTATCCTTAATTATTTGATTTTCCCAAAATCGATGGATGATTCGTTTTTTTTAAATTTTAATTTATCCTCATTCCCAATTGCCTCCTAGAAGAACGTGTTTTGATGTGACTAAAACTCTTGCCTTGTTAATCAATATTTCTACCAGTGCACCCATCTTTTCCCTCACACACTCCAACTCCAAATACTACTCTCTCTCTCGGTTTTTCTATCTCCTCAACGGAACTCACGTTTGTTTTGGAAGCCATGGACAAATTTATTACAGGTAGGGATGTAAAAGAATCAAATATCCTTTATTCGATTCGCGATTGGTTGAATTGAAAAATTCAATAAGAATTCGAATAAGAATATATTTTTCGATTCGTATTATTTTTGGTCGAATTGAATAACACAATATTCGATTGAATATTCGAATCGAATATTCAATAATATATATTTATATTATATATTACTAATAAATACTTATATATATATATATATATTAGTATTGATTATATATATATATATGTATATATATTTTATAATTCCTATGTTAATTTTACCAACTAGTACCTATTTGATAAATTTATTATTATTCGGACTTTAATTTATATTATAAATTAGTCACAATTTAAAGAAAAAAATTATATTCCTTCAAAAAAGAAAACAATTATATAAAATAATTAAAAAAATTCGAATACGAATATTCGAATCGAATCGAATATATTCGAATATAATGGTTTAATCGAACACGAATATATTTTTCAATTTGAATAATAAACGAATACGAATACGAATATTCGAATATTAGTCGAATTGAATCGAATCTTGTGAATATTCGATTCGATTCGATTCTTTTACAACCACTAGTCTGGTCTTGAAGCTATTTGGGAGCCCTAGCAAAACTCCATCACCGTCACCAACAAAATCGAACACTCCACCACCATCGCCGGAGAAGCACAACCCATTACCCGAGAAACCCACTTCTACCCAGGCAATAAAGCTCCAAACAAACATGTCCTATGGCCACGACGAGGATTCATCTCCAAAATTTCGCCTCTTGCTCCAAATGTTGAGGAATCCGTCCCTCTCTGCACACTGCCACCACGACATCCAATCCTCATCCCGAACAAGAACAGGGGAACCTTGCCGTAGTGGAATATGCAAAACCCCCTTCTCCTGTTCATGCAATTGTACCCGGGGAAGAGGGTAATGCCATCAATGTTGAGGATACCCCTGATCTCACCATTATACAAGACATTCATGGTCCAATTGGTCATCCGGCTGGTACTCCGTTCCTAGATGCTCCAAACGCCAACGAGGCTACTCTCCCAAGTGTTTTCGAAAAACCCTCACCTACGAGAGGGGTTGTGAAGAAAAAAGAGGTCTGAAATGGGTGAAGGATCCCAACCAGGGGGAGATGATTTCGAAGTACCCTCTTCTTCGATTGCTCGTTCAACTGATTCCAATGGCGAGGATACTACTTAATTTGTTGTGTCCCACATACGAACACAATCACATCACTAGGTTGTGTTATCCGATGAAGATGAGCCTGACAGAGAAAATTCTCCCTTTGATGATGATGCACCATTGGCCCAGGTACTTGTGGATATTATCGCAAATTTGGGTGTGAAAGCTGGTGCTGATACTTCTAAGCAAACCCCTGCTGTTGAAACCGTGGAGCCAACCCCACCTGAAAATGACACAGATGTCTCTGAAAGTGCTTCAGAAAATGTTGAAGAAAGTGGTGGAACACCAGAACCAACATCGACTCGGCATGATCTCTCCAAGTCTACTCGAATTTTTCTACTCCTGATGCGCGATCGCTACCAAGTGTTTAAAGGTCGTAAGTTTATTGAGGAAAAAGTCTGCAATCACACTTATTTTGAGAGGTACAATTTAAACAAATTTTTTATTCGATGGTCTCTTGTTAGCACAATAGATACTTTTTATTGCCTTTCCATATATTGAAAAGGTTGTTCATGAGTTTTTATGCTAATTTGACTTATGATATTGAAACAAACAATCGCCAAATTTGGAAAAGTGTTTGTTCGGAATAAGCTTTATGATTTCAGTCCGTCGTGATTAATGAATTCTTTGGTACCCCTGATTGTGAGGAGGGTCATCATATAAGAGATTTTAATATGGTTCTAAAGGTTTTAACTGGGAATCGAATGCCTTTATGGCCTGCTCATCCTAAGAAAGTGTCTTCCTCTGCTCTTACTTCCCTCTATGGTGTTTTGTTCAAAATTGCTCTGTCTAATTGGGTTCCATCTTCCCATTCATCTAGTGTTACACGGGAACAGGCTACGGTAATTTATTTGATTGGGAAAGGGCTGCCTTTCAATTTTGGCCAACTAGTATTTGATCAAGTTTTGAGGCATGCGGAGTCCTCCTCTGCCTCTGGTGTTTTGCCGTTTCCCAGTACCATCTATCTGCTTCTCTGCTCTCAAGGTTTTGATAAACTGCCCAATGAATCCTTTACTATGCTGCCTGAGATGATATATGTGTCTCCCAAGCTCATGGATAGAAACAAGCGGGTAGTTGACCTGCCCTTATATTTTTCGGATGATGAACCAGCAGCCCAGGCAGATGTTCACCCAAATGTTATCCCAGATGTCATGCCCAGTGTTTCCAACATTTGATTGACACTGCTAACCCATCTTCTCTTAGATTTGTTCCTTTTTCTCTTGATTTTATGTAGGGCCAAATCACATTTGCCGATCAACGAGATCCTCTTTGCTCAACAAACTATTTCTCTTTGCTCAAACAAGTATTTTGAATGCTCAAAAGGTTGGGATACTACGTGGCCTACAAAGCTCAATTTCAAGACCTTCTCTCCAAGCTTTACGGACAAAAAAGGGGAGAAACGAGTAATGTTCAGTGAGAATGTGATTCCGAGCACACGGTGGGATAGCTTATGCAACTGGTGGAGATCCGGGCGCAGTATTAGGAGTCTTTTATTTCTATCATCTTATTTCCTAACCTATAAGAATCCTACATCTTCCATATTTGTGTTTTCCTTGTTTCCTTTCGTGAATAGGAGTCTTGGACATCAAGAAGATCAAGAATTCAAGAATGTTGGGAAATTAATTTTTAGATTTTGATGAATGCCATGTAAAACTTACAATAGAAAGTTGGCACCCCATTTTTCTTGTAATTTGCCTTTGTAATAGATAGGCTCGAGTGAGTTAAGTCGGCTATGCTCAACATGCAGAAGTCAACTGGAGACTAGAAGAAAGACTCCTGTGAGGCGGTGAGTGTAGCAAGGAAGAAAATACGGGAACTCGTTGAAGGTGCAATCGAGCAAAATGTCGATCAAGTCAACTCAAGATAGCCAAGTCTCAAGTTGATGTGACGGATGAGTCATCCATGATTGGAAGGCGACTCGAAGTCATCCGGGAAATCAAGGAAATGCGATCAAGTCGAGACAACTGAAGAGATCCATTGCACAAAAAGTCAAGAAAATTACTTAAACAAGTAATACTCCCATCTTGCGCTTTCTTAAAGTGTTCGATCCCGAAGTGTGCAAAGGAATAAACCAATGGGAAGATCGCACTTTGTGTCGAACTCACGAAAACCGAAGACTCATTCAATACGAGGAAATGTCAATTCCAAGGATCGCAACAAGACAAGCCAACGACCACAAATATCTTTTGAAAATTAACCTATCTCTTCAACGAGCAAATTTTCAAAAGAACACTATAAAAGGTTGAGGAATCACCTTGAACAGTTACCTTGATTACCGAAAAACCATTACAAGCAAAAAGGCAATATCTCGTAACTCGAAATATTCTCAAGTCATTTAAGCTCAATCCTCAAGCCTACATTACGAAGGAAATCAATCCAACACTCATCTGTGAAGGCAAGACGACTTCAATCAGTTGAAGAGGAAACATTTGAAGAATCAAAGGGGGTCTACATTCCACAAAGGATTGTAGAAAGGTTCAGGTCGAACCGGTCTCAAGTTTTTGGAGGGCTTCGTGATCAAATCCAAGAAGCTTGAGCAAGTGGGCTGTAGTAGCAAGGCAACTACCATGTGAAGAAGGCTTCAGTCATACGAGAAGCCATCTGTGTGACCAAGGGATCTCAGGAGGCCGAGTCCCAAAGGATCAAGTCACTTGTGTGATCAAGACTTGCATCGGGATCGATAACCACTTTGTGCACCGATCATTACTTAGTGGATTCCTCTAGGAGTTGGAGAAGAGAAGAGTAGAAGAATTACCCCATCTTGAACCTCTATAAAATTTATTGTGTCATTTACATTTCAACACTTTAATTCTTTGCGTATTATTTTGATATCTGGCGATAATCGTCCCATCGATAATTAACAAAGTGCTATAATCAAGTATTAAAACAAACTTAAACCAAGATTCAAGGGTGTTAAGTCTTCCAATGAAAACATATCACGATCGAGTTAAGTTTTAGTCAAAACAATCGAGTTATTCTATCAACAGCTCGATCAGTGTTGAGTGGCTAACTCTGGCGATCAACTAACTTAGCTGTCCATCAGGACTTAGTTGTGAAGTATTAACTCGAACGTCTTAAAAGGACTAAATCGAAAAGTTGGTAAGGTTTATTCAACCCCCTTCTAAACCTTACACTCACACCCTTGGACCAACTAGTGGTATTAGAGCGGTTGGTTCATTGAGCCTTCCATGACCAGTTCTTGAACTAGATCTCCAATCTCTCAAAGCTTGCTTTAGCACTTGATCTTTCAAAACTCTTTTATTCAAGAAAGTTATTATCATCGAAGCAAATTTGACACGCATCCCTATGTTCACAATTGAGGAATTTGATGATTGGAAAATTCATATCACGGGCTCATCTATCAACATTACGATGAAATGTGGATAGTAATAGAAGATGGGCCACTGCAAATTTTAAAAGTGAACACAATTGCAAGGAGGATTTCTGCAATTTGAAGGAGAAGAGGATGTTGCTCCCCGCACCGGACTATGGTTGAAAAACTAAGAGTTGAATGGACAAATAATGACAGAAAAAGATACAACTTGGATAATGTGGCCAATGACATTGTTTACAAAACTGGACAAAGCCATGTTCAACAAAGTCAAATCATGCAAGATCGCAAAAGAAATGCAGGATAAGCTAACCCGATGCGTGAAGGTTAAAGCAAATCAAGGAAAATAAACTATCTGTTCTTTGTACAAAAATTTGAAAACTTTAAGATGCTTGCCAGGAGAAACCTTGGATCAACTGGATGCTCGGTGCCTGAGAAATTACCAATGAGTCTACACATGGAAAAGAATATACACGAAAGAAATGTGTATGAAGATTCTAAGAAGTCTCCAAATTTGAATGGGAAATGAAAGTAATGGCCCTGAGACACTCCATGGACCTATCAAAACATCCAACCATGAGCTATTCTCGGATCTCAAAGCCTACGAATTTGGTGAGAAGAAAAAAGACCTAGAAGAGGCAATTTGTTCCCAAAACAAAATGCTCTAATAGCTAAGGATGGTAAAAGAGTCGAGGTCAAGGAAGTCATTGACCAAGAGGAGATTGCCCGATGGTTAAAAGGTTTAACAAATTCTTCAACAAGAATTACAAAACAGTAAAGTGAATCCTCGAGAAGACACTCGGCTCCATCCAAGTCAAGGGAATATAGGCCACCCAAAAGAACGAGCATTAAAAGATTGAGTATCAAAGAGCGACAATCCAAGGATGGAAAGAAGCGATAAAAAAGTTGAAAATCTATCTTTGGAACCGTAGGCAACCGGTCACTATGCCATTGATTGCCCATATCATGTAGTCAACAAATACGGGAATGAAGAGGAAAGAAAAATCTTGAGAGAAAGAAGACAAGAAGAAAAAAAGGCAATGTTAGTTGCGAGGGCTAACGAGACACCAAGTCAAAAGACACAAACAGACTCGAGAGAGTAGTGAATCGACTACTCAAGTGACTCACGAAGAAGAAGCTTGATATGTCTAATGGCCAAAGAACAAGACCAACTGACCAAGAAGATGAGGTACACTCTAACTCTTCTCACTCGACACTAGTGATAGTGATCGTGACACACACACCTCATCACCCACTAATTTTTATGATTCATTAGGCAAAATGATGAAAGACTTTGAGCACATTAAATCCTCACACACACTGCTAAATAAGGAAAACAACCTCGCTCAAAAGCCACAACTCACTACCGATTATGAGGAGTACTCTGAGTCACATAGGCGATGAGAATAAAGAAATAAAGAAATTTGAAAATGCTAAGTTAATAGCGAGAGATAGTCTGTTATAGAAAAAGAGGGAAAATGACCTCAAAAATGTGATTGCCTCATTCACTAAGGCATCTAAATCTTTGGATGATCTTATTATGAGCAAAGAGAATGTGGAGATAAGGCAGGGCTTAGGATTTAATTCCTCTATGCTAAGTCAAGCTCCCAAAGTGATTTTGGAAAAAGATCTTCAATCAATGAAGCATCTCAAAAATCCAAAACTCCAAATGGTGCACACACATTCATTCAAAGATCACAACCAAACTGCCTTGGTTATAAAGGAAAAGGAAAACAACCGGTGAGTATCTTTGAAAGGGCGGTGAGAAGAAATCCACCGAGTTCTCAAACTCCAAAGCAAAAGTACTGAAAGAAGAAACGAGCTACCAAAAACCCCATAAATTCTATAAAAGGAACACATATGATGGGAATGGTAGAAATTATCCAAGCCAAGTGATTGGAATAATGTGAACTATCGGCAAAGACCTATGGAATACATGCCTAGATGGCAAAGGCCTAGAACTCAAGAAAGGCCATTCCAAAGGCAAAAGAGCTATTCTCAACACATATGCACCCAAACACTACACACGGAGGTATCACAACTACCCAAGGAAGGCAATTGCTAAAACACATGCATGCACGGACATACAGACAAAAGAGACAAGCGTATGAACTAGAACCCCCAAGCAATTTGCCAAAATTAATTATGATTATGGCATTGATAGATGGCAACCTCTTAGAGTCAAATCATTTCGCTATAGGTTGGTTGGATCATCTTACAATACTAACCCCTCGGACCCGCACAAGTATGTGTACCTAAAACCTAATTTCCTTGATTGCGGGTTCAAGAGCGACTTAGTGCCAAGGAACCTGGTACATGGATAGTGGTACATTCCGGACACATGACAGAAACAAGAAAATCTGTCAAAATTTAAGGAAGTTAGAGGTGCAAAAGTCATATTTGGAGAAATGAAACTCCGGGAGAAATAAGAGGCATTGGACCCATCAAGAAAAATGGATTAGAAATTACGGATGTTGCATATGTTGAAGGCCTCAATTTCAACTTACTAAGCATAAGTCAACTCTTCGTGACAAAAGCTATAATGTTGGATTCAATATGGGAGTGTGCCAAATCAAGAACACTGAATGTAATGAAGTAGTCTTTACTGAGGATGCGGACAAAAGAACATGTATGTGGTGGATTGGTCAATTTGTAACACCAAGCACTTGTCTACTAGCAAAACGGCCAAAATTAAGTTGGATTGGGTGTGGCACAAGAAGCCGAGTTACGAATTTCAAAACTATTAACAAGCTTGAGAAGTAATCTTGTAGAAGGACTTCCGGACTCGATATACGAAGGAGAGTGTATGTGATGCATGCGGATGGGAAAGCAAATCAAATCATCATTCAAAGAAAAGACATGTCCATCTTCAACAAGAATATTACACCTACATATGGATCTATTTGGTCTGTTGAACCAGCTAGCATAAGTGGAAAGAAATACAACTTGGTGGCATTAGATGACTACTCAAGATACACATGGACAATTTTCATGTGTAAGAAGAAAGAAACCTACAGAAACTACCACAACCGATGAAGAGAATCCAAAATGAGAAGAGTCAAACCATTATCAAAATAAGATCCGACGGAGAATCGAGTTTGTCAATGGTATAATAACTCAATATTGTGTTGAAAATGGTATTGGTCATGAATTATCTGCAGCAAGGACTCTAGAAGCGAGAATGGAGTTGCGAAAGAAGGAACATAACTCTCAAAGAAGCAACAAGGACCGTGTTAGGCAGGCGGTACTAAAAGATTTTGGGGTCAAGCGATAAACACAACATGCTATACTCAAAATAGATGCATGATAAACAGACGGTGACAAAGACTCCTGAAGATTTGGACGGGAGAAAACCAAATGTTGCATATTTTAGAATATTTGGATGTAAATGCTTCATCCATAACAATGGCAAAGATAATTTGAAGGCTTTTGATGCTAAAGTCGATGAAGGTATCTTCTTGGGATACTCGGTGAAAGCAAAGCCTACGAGTGCTCAACAAGAGGACAATGGTTACGAAGAGTCTATTCATGTAGTGTTTGATGAACGCTAATGTAAATGGAGAAGACATTGAAGAGTCAACATAAGTTTGAATCAACCAATCATGCAAAAGAGTCTCTATGTTGAAGTCAAGTTTGGAATTATAAACCGGATGAAGATGAGACAAAGAGTCTCAAAGACAACTGGGAAATATGCAAAAGTGATGATGAGAGAGTGATCAAAATAACACAGCTGCAAGACGACTGAATCTAACTAACTTACTCCAACCTGATGTAAGGTGGCTGAGAGATCATCCACCAGAACTAATCATTGGAGATGTAAGAGAAGGTGTGAAAACCAGATCCAGAACTCAACAAGAAGCTATGTTCACTTGTTTTATCTCACAAATAGAGCCAAAAGATGTGTCACAAGCATTGGATGACACACATTGGATTCAAGCCATGCAAGAAGAGCTGAATCAGTTTGAAAGGAACAAAGTGTGGGAATTGGTTCAAAGACCTACCCATCAAAATGTTATTGGCACTAAATGGGTGTTGAAACAAGATGAAATGAGCATGATGGGAGAGGCGACATTCTTCCTTGGACTCCAAGTGAAACAACTGAAGGATGGAACCTTCATAAGTCGACAAAATACACCGAGAGATTTAATGAAGAAATTTGGTATGGAAGAGAAGTTTTACGAAAATACCAATGAATACATCGATCAAAAATGGATATGGATACGAGATGGCAATCCTGTGGATCAAACAAGATCTGAGCACTTATTGGATCATTGCTCATCTCACAAAGAAGAGTCGGACATCACCTTTCTTTGTAGGTGTATGTGCAAGATTTCAATCTGCTCCAAAAGAAAGCCACATGACCGCATCCAAGAGAATCTTGAGATATTTGAAAGGAAGCCAAGAAGTTGGCTTATGGTATCCGAAGGAAGGTGGATTCAAGCTAATTGGTTACTCGACTCGACTATCTTTGGATGTAGAGTTGATGGAAAAGTACCTCGGTACATGTCAAATGCTTGGAAATAGATCAATTTCCTGGTTTAGCATGAAGCAAAATTCTATAGCCACCTCCACAAAATGAAGCAAAATACATAGTCATGGGCAAATTGTTGTGCCCAAGTCTTATGGATGAGACAACAACTGAGAGACTATGAAGTTGAAGAAAAGGAAATTCCAATTATGTGTGATAACACAAGTGCAATTGCAATCACTCGAAATCTGTCTTTGCACTCAAGAACAAAACACATTGATGTCGAGATATCACTCCATAAGAGATCATGTAGAAAGGAAAGACATCACCTTGGAATATATCTCAACGATAAGCGATTAGGCGATATATTCACAAAACCATTATGTGAATCAAGATTTGAAGAACTCAAACATGAATTAGGGTTAATTGAGCTGAGTTGAGTTGACACTCGAAGACTCGAAAGAAAAGAGAAGGAACATGAAAAGATGAAAAAGAGTCAACTCCTGAATCAGCTAAGTGAATCAGCCGTATCGGAGAATCAGCTGCATCAAGTTAGCTGACAGCTGAGTACCTATGTGAAAAGAAAGAAGAGTTGAATCAACTAAGGAGTAAGCTGAAACATTTATGAGCAAAGTGACAAAAATGCGATCGTTTTTACTAAGCGGGAATGTTTTTAAGAATGACGTCGGATAATTATGACGCGTGTACGATCAAAGAAAGCGCATACCAAGCTTATGATTGGATATAAATGCTTGCGCATTAAATGCGAGAAATTAAATATTAATCGGCGTGCAAAATTTGAGCCGTTGATCTTGATCAAATTTCAAAAACCACCCGCACGTCCTTTCATAACCCATACATATACCATTTCGTCCGATTTTCTCTCACTTTACCAAAACTGTTCAAAAAACCAAGTTGATCGTGATGGCTGCGATCATGGAAGAGAAAAAAGTGAATGATGCGAGTTTGTATACGATACTCTGCGAGAATATTGGGAATAAATCCTTCAAGGAGGATGGTTCGTTTGGAGGATCTTTGGGGTATGGCCCGATGATTGGCGGATGATGGAAGTGAAGGGAGTCTCTCTTCGACATGGAAAGACGTTCTATGTAAACAAGAAAATGTTCCGATCGAACCTTTCCCAGGAGCACAAAAGAGAGCGTCGCCAAAAGGGTCGATACGAGTGAGGAGAATCAGTGGCCTCAAGAAACAATCGTCTCCTCCTCTCCCCGGAAGAAGATCCCTACAACAAAAGAAGACTCTGCCCCTGCGGCAAAAAAAAAAGAAATCCGCACTTTTGCCCCTCCAAGTCACCTACCTCAAGAATAAAGGGAGAAGGAATCCCAAATGCCTTCTCGATTATTAAGAAAAGGAGGATCGATAAGCGAGAAGGCCGCTCCTCGAGAAAAGGACAATAGCATCGGCCCCGCCGCCCAGACTCGGAGAAAACGCATCCGAACCAGAAATTCCTCAGGTAAGGACCAAACGGAGAAGACTCTTCAAGCGGTCGAGCTTGAGAAAACAAATTTGTCGCCACTCAATTTGAGTAGATCGCGAAATGCTTGATTGGAGAAGTAGAGTCTCCAGAGACTATTGATTCAATCGCAAGTCTCTTGGCCGTCAGAGAGGCAAGTCGAAGACCAGTTTGTGGGCAGGATAGTCAAGAACAAAGAGCAAATCGAGGCAATGAGACTCTCTGGCCGACAGACTATATCTACACTGTCCCTCCCCGATCTTTCTTGAAGGAGTTGAAAGCGAGTATGTTGCCTTCTATTCACGAGAAGGAACGACAACGGGGAGATGATGATAAAGAAGATGATGATGTGATGATCTTATCCCCACCATATCCGGACATCCAAAATCGTCTGCGAGAATGGAGGAAGTGGAAGGCGGTTAGTCGATCCAGGGAACAATTCTAAAGACCAGAGTTTATTGAAAAGAAGAAGAATCATTGCATTTTCTCGGATTGACCATCGTGGTCCAAGCACTGGATGAAGAAAACGCACATATATCTTGCAGATCTTCAAAGACAAAGAGAAGCGACGGGCGGAGGAAGTCAAGCTCGTGAGAAGGCCGACAATTGTCCCCTGGAACACCGATCATACACATCCTCATCTTGACATCCTATCGAGAGTGATGAGGATCGGACCTGTTTCTGCAATAGAAGAATTGGAAATGCGGCAAGCCATGCGGCGATCCGAGGATCCTACATGAGCAAAGACTAATGGAAGGACCAAGGGAGTATTCCACATCATAGCCGAACTTGACCCGATGGGAGTGGTGCGAAAGATATTGCCATTGTTGCCTTTGCCACCACTTCCCGGTTTACTCGAGAAGAAGGTGTTAAGGAATTGGCGATGAAATCGAATGTGGGGACCCCAATCGAGCCAACCCCTCGATGAAGGTGTCTTACCACCCGCCCCAACGGTGAACACTCAAAGGGAACAACCGGAGTCGGAGACGAGTGACCCCATTCTAGTCACTCACCGGTGGTGTGAGGGGAAACTCCCCACCTGCAGGAAGGACGGAGGATCTTTGCAGTGACTCCACAACGAATCTTGGAGGTGAAGTGGAGAAGGAAAAACAAATGGATACACAACAAGTTTTCACTAAAGAGGCTCGAGGCATTGAGACTGTCTCGGTGAAAGTGCCAAGCGCTTTGAAGGCCAATGACTCGCTGATGCGATCGAGGCAAAGGATGAATATGCTCGGGAGTTAACACTGGCGATGAAAGTGCAATCCATGGAGTTGAGACTCCGGTGGATGCCACCTCGAAGACCCTAAGGCGGTTGAGTGCAGCCGAAGGGATTGTCCAAGGCCTCGCTACGGTTGAGATTCTAGGAGGTAGTGAAGGCCAACGAGAGATTGAGACTTCCCGGGGTAAAGAGACAAAAGCCGTAACATCCCTCCTACTATCATTGATCCATCCTCGAAAAGGAGATAAGTACTCTTCACGATTCCCAAGACAATCTGATGTAACCTTTCCGGGATCCGAAGGTGAAGACGAAGGCCGAGTCATCCCCATTGCCGATCCAAAAGACTCTCGGTGAGCATGTTCTCCCAAGTGCGAGTAAGTCCGATCTTAAGGCTACTCGCCAAACTTTTACTTTTGATGATGAGCCACCCATGCAAATCTCATCATCGTCCGATGATCTTCGATACGGCCGAGGACCGGTCAACTCATATGGACAAACCAATCGAGACCGAAGCGAAGGCTGTTGAGGCAGTGAGGCTCGGCCCGACAACCGGACCACAGTGAAACAGTCAATCGCGTAGCTCCCCAGGCTGCAGGATCGACTCCACCGGAACATCACGAGCACAAGTTACCATTGAGCAAATTCCCGTTGCCCGTGATGATCCGTTTGAAGAACCGTTTCCTTTTCTCTGGAGCTACGACCTTCTTGAAGAATCGGCTAGAGATCAAGAACGTTTCCATAAACTCTGATCCCGTTATTCCAACAGACACCATCGTCTCTGCGACTTTGACTTTGATCTTTGCTTGGCCGCCTTGAGACAGTAGCAAACTGAGGTTCGAGAAGTTTTCAAGGCCATATTTGCGAGAGATAGAGAAGATGGAGAGGCATCGGGCCTCACCGGACATGAGGCTGGATAACCGAGACGCTAATTGTAGGTCCCCGAGGGTGTAAGTGTAAGGTTTAGAAGGGGGGTTGAATAAACCTTACCAAATTTTCGATTTAGTCCTTTTAAATCTCTGAGTTCTACACACAATGTGTCCTAGATGGACAATCGAATTAGTCACTCAAGAGTTAATCTCTCAACAGACTTCGGTGAAATTTGAGCCGCTAATAGAGTAACTCAAATTGGGCTATAATTTGACTCAACTTTGTGGTTTTGTTTTCGGAAGACTTAACACCCTTAAGTTTGATTAAGCAAGTTTTACGACTTGATTTAGTACTTATAAATTATCAAATGGATAGCAAATTTATCGTGAGATATAAGCGATTAAAAGTGCGAGGGATTTAAATCTTTGAAATGTAAATGACACAATAAAATTTTTATAGAGGTTCGAAGATGGGGTAATTCTTCTACTCCTCTCTTCTCAAACTCTGGAGGAATCCACTAGGTAATGATCGGTTTACAAAGTGGTAACAGATCCGAGATACAAGTCTTGATCACAACAGCCGACTTGATCCTTTGGGACTCGATCTGAGACGCCTTGATCACTCAGCTGGCTTCTCGTGCGACTCGAGCTTTTCTTCACAGGGCAGCTGCGCACTTGCTACTGACTCACTTGCTCAAGCACTTTGGATTTGATCACGAAGCCCTCCAAAAGCTTAAGACTTGGTTCGACCTTGAACCTTTCTACAATCCTTCCCGGAATGTAGACCCTTGTTTTCGTATTTTCCTCTTCAACTTATTGAAGTTCTCTTTCCTTCACGGGTAAGTGTTGGATTGATGTACTTGAAATGCGAAGCTTGAGGATCGAGAATGTTTCATTTTTTGATAGGCTTGTATATCTCACGTGTGTGTCATTCATCGTTCTTCTCAAACAAACTCCTCAACCTTTTATAGTGAACTTTCAAAAATTTGCCCGTTGAAGAGATAGGCTCATTTTTGAAAGTCACTTTGCGTCGTTGGCTTGCAGTTCTTGGAATTGCCATTTCCTCGTATGAATTGTTTTATCACCTTTTCGAGTTCGACACGGTGTAGTGCTTCCCATTGATTCATTTCTTTTGCACGCTTCAGGGACCGAGCACTCCAAGAAAGGTGGTATGGAGATATTACTTGTTTAAGTAAATCTCTTGATTTACGTACTGCAACGGTTCTTTTTACTGATTATCTCGACTTGATTGCATTTCCTTGCTTTCCCCAGGTGACTTAGAGTCACTTCCAATCATTGGATGACTCTTCATCACTTGACTTGAGACTTGGCTTCTCTTGAGTTGACTTGACTGATGTTCCACTCACCTGCATCTCAGCTGCTTCTTCAGATCGAGTTCCCCTGCGCTCTTTTTTTTTGTCGTACTCACTTGTCTCTCAGCAGAGTTTTCCTTCAAGTCTTGATTGTCTTCTTGCATGTTAGGCGTAGGCGACTTAACTCGGCTTGGCCACTTAATTGTTACAATACATTTCTGACAAGAATTGGGAGCCAACTTTCTATTCTAAGTTTTACATGGCATTCATCAAAATCTAAACAATAAAATTCCTAACAATTTCCCCCTTTTGATGATGCCAAAACTTAAATTATTCAAAGATGCAAACATCAATGATACATACTGAGATAGTGTATTGACATAGAATGTATCCCGCGAATCAATTCTTTTTATTGATCATATCATTCTTGTTTCTCAACACAATCACAAGGTGTATCGAGCATATAATTGTCTTCACAAAAATTAAAGAATTTATATCTTTATTACGTAAGACTTACATTGTATGTATTTACATAATAAAGTACACGAAGGGGTGGACAACAACACTTCATCTTCTTATTTCTCTTTTTCGTCTTGATCGAAAGATCTTCTTCTCTTCTTCTTTCTTCTCGTCATCACCGCCTTCTTTTTCTTCTCATATGCTTTTCTTGCGACTTCATCTATTCTTATTCTTTCTGTCTCCCGCCATAGCTGAGTTTGTCTCTTGTTTTCTTCTTCTATTCTTTTTGCATACTCGGCGTTAGTTTTAGCCACTCGCAAATTTGCCACTTGGTCAAGCCCACCATGAGATCCCTCCTTTCTTCCCCGGATCTACGTATTCAATGTTCTTGGCGAGAGGCCTGAGGTGCAAAGCTTCTTCCTCCATCACTGCTTCTTCCTCTACCTCTGCCTCATAGGCGTATCTTTGTCTTCGAGTCTTCTTCTTTCGGTGAGTGCCCGGCGGAGTGACCAAGTGAGGATCACGGTTGTCTGCCGCTGTCGGCTTCTTCACATAATGTGAGACCCTTTTCCCAAGATCTGAGATCCCAAGCTTAAGCCATAGACATATTTGTAAAGTATCCCTCGGACTCGGCGTTTTGAATTCATCGACCGATCGTGGCTCATCCCGACATCCGAGATGGCATAGGTGTCTCTGTCTCTTTGGAATGCCTCCGTGTTCTTTCAAGATGTTCATCACCCTGGCATCCATTCTTCCTTCCACTTCCTTCATCCCTCGCTTCAATTGATTTTCTCTTCTCGGCCATAGATACGGCCAGTGTTGGAGTGGCGAGTCACCGGAGTTTGCCGCTTATAATGTCACCGTGTGAGACCTTGTTGGGGGTTTGTGCAATCATCAATGTCACATCTGTGATCCTTCCCCCTCAACATTTTTTCCTTTCTTCTCGTTTCAAGACTTCCTCACCGTGATTTTCCCGACTAAATTTGCTCCTTTCTTTTTGGCTTCAGATTTTGCGCTTTAAGGTATTCCTCTTCCCCCTTTTGGCATCATCAAAGGATAGAGAACCCCGAGTGGAACATCTTGGCAAGCATGAAGTCGAGTCTTGATGGTTGAGTTACTGCTTCAAGTCTGCTGCGTTGTATGCGGCACGGAATTGAATCTAGTAGCGTTGGATTCTCAAATCGGCTTCATCTCAGGCCATGAGAAGGCTGAATTTTCTTGTCATGTGTTCTTCCAAACGTGTAGATCATGTGTATGTTGTTCACGCAGCGACTTGATCTCGGCGGTGTGAGCTTCATGCATATGCTCAATGTGTTCTCTCGGCTTTGTCTTTGCATCGGTATTTTCGACTCTCACACCAAAGACTTCAACAATTGTCCAAGTATCTCACCTTCGTTCCACACGCATTGTTTCTTCTTTTGCCACCATTCCCTTATTCGAATCAGTATGCCTCTTAAATCACCATGTAAGGGTGGCATCTCTCATTGTCGATCGCATGTCCAAAGAGGCACGATGCTTCTCCATCCTTTCAATCTCAAAGAAAGAGTGCCTTGAACACTTCTCGAGCTTCATGATTCTTCATTGCGGTGATGGCCATACAAAGATCGAAGTCATAATTGGTTTGGAACAATGGTGTCGATGGAAGAACGAGGAGATGGTTTGTAATAGCGTGCTTGTTCGTTTTCTAATTCTTCGTGGAGTTACGTATCTCCGGTGAGAAAGGGAAAGATTCTACAAAAGAATCATCACCGCCAACAGGATCATTCGATGATGAGCGGTGCGCGTGAAGTTCTTTTTGGGAATCGATCTGCTGCGCGGCAGCTGAGCGAGTATCTTGTTCACCGGTTTGGGTTACATTTGTCGCGATGAGACCCGCTTTGAGCCTCAATCTTAACTGCCGTTGGTCTCGGTGATTTCTCCATTTGATGGTAGGTCCTCGGCCTTATCGGAGCGTCATCGGACGATGATGAGATTTCCATTGGTGGCTCCTCATCAAAATTAAAGGTTTGACGAGTAGTCTTGGGATCGAGACCTTCGTGCTTGGAACATCCGCATGGTGAGTCCTTTGGATTTGTCATGGGGAATGACTCGCTTCTTCTTCGCCGATCCCGAAAAAGTGACATCGAGGGTTGTCCTGGGAATCATGAAGTCGCTGATCTCCTTCTCGGATGGGTCGATGATACCGGGAGGGATGTTCTCTCTACTTGTTTTTTTACCCCGGAAGTCTCAACCTCCCGTGGGCCTTCATTTCCTCCGGCTCTCTCTGCTGCGAGGCATAGTCCTCCCTTTCGACAGTGTGTCACTGTCTTAGGGTCTTCTACAATGGCATCCATTGGAGTCTCAACCCCATGGATTGCACTTTCTTCGCCTGCAGTGTTAACTCCCGTGGCTGTTCTTCTTCGTGCCTCGACGCATCGCCAGCGTCATTAGCCTTGGAGCGGTTGTCACCTCGGAGAGCAGTCTCAAGCATGCGAGCTTCGTTGATGGCAACTTGCTGTTCTTCTTGTGTTTGAGTTTTCTCTACTTCGCCTCCTGCATTCTTTGTGGAGTCATCTGCAGCATCCTCCGACTCCTTGCTGCGGTGGAGGGAGTTTCCCCTCGGGCGGCGCTCCAGCTGAGTGACTTGGAATGGGGTCACTCGTCTCAAACTCTCATTTGTTCCGATTGATTGCTCGGCCGTTGGGGCGGTGGTAGCACACCTTCAATAGGGGTTGGCTCGATCAGTCCCCACTATCCCGATTTCATCGCCATCTCCCTTATTGCCTTCTTCGAGTGAGTGGGGAAGTGGTAGCGAATAACAACGATGGCTATTTGTCGAACCACTCCCATTGGATCGATTTCAGGTTGTGATCGGAGGACTCTCCTGGTCCTCCATTAATCGTTGCTCGTGAAGGATTCTTGATTCGTGCAATGCTTGCTGCATTTGCAACTCTTCGTAGCGGCGGCTTCTGCAGTTTCTTGTCACTTTCGGAGAAGACATCAAGAAGAGGATGTGTGTGTTACGTGGTGCCGGGAGATAGAGGCGGTGCTTGCCTTCTCACGTCTTGGCTTCTTGACTTGCTTTTCTCTCTCCTTGTCCTTGTAGATCTGCGAATGTCTGCGGTTGTCTTCATCCGTAGCCGGGAGCACAAGATGTTAATCGAGGAAATTTAGCGATTCCTCTTCTTCTTCTATGAACTCGGTAGTTGGAACTGTTCCCTTGACTTGCTCAACTTCCATTTTCTCCACTCACGCAGACGATTTTGGATGTCCGGGTAAGGTGGAGATAGGATCATAACATCACTATCTGCTTGGGCTGGTTCTTTATTCTTGTGCTTGTTTGTGTGAGCTCTCTTTGTGTCTTGGGTTGCCTCTGCTGATCACCTTCAAAGAGACTTGGTTTTTTCATCAATTACATCCGGAGACTCTACTTCTCCCGGTAGTCTCGGTATATGTGCTAGGCGAGTAAGCGATCCAGTGGTTTCTCTGTTGACCGCTTGACGAAGTCTTCTTCGTCTCTGGTTTGTACCGGGGAATTTACAGTTGGGCGGTGTCCTCCGAGTCTTGGGCGGCGGGGCGTGCGGTGTTTGTTTACGAGGAGCCCGTCTTGGCTTGTCGATTCTCCTCCTTTTGACGATCGGAGAAGGTATTTGTGAGTCCTTCTCGACCCCGCTAACTGGGCGGGTGACACGAGTGCCGGGGTAGGTGACTCTAACTGCGGGGCATGAGCATGTTTGGTTTTCTTTCTTTGCGGGCGGCGATCTTCTTACCGCAGGGCGCGACTTTTCTTCTTGGAGAGAAGCAATCGTATCTTGAGTCGGTGATTCCCCCTCATTTGGTGTCAACTCTCTTGGCGTAAGCTCGCTTCGAGCACCGGAGAGGTTAGCTCGAACATCCTCTTGTTAACATGGAAAGCCTTCCCATGTCTAAGAGGGACTCCTTTCACCTCCAATAGCCGCCAATCACACGGGCCATATCCCGAGATCCTCCAAATGTGCCGTCTTCTTTGAAGGACTTGTTCCCACGCGTTAAGCAGAAATCTGCTGTAGATAAACTCACCGGCCGGTTTATCTTCTTTTCTTCGATGATTGCAGCCATCACAATCGGCTTTGCCTTTGTGATTGGTCAAAGTCGCCAAATTTGATGTCGATACATTTGGCAACTATGTCCAACAATTTGTGATAATCCTCCTTCAGATCTCTTGTTTCTTTGTGTATATAATTTTATCGGCCAAGTCGGACTTGGCTATCTCTTTCCATCGTCGGCCAGTTGACATCGAACTTCCTTAATCTCGTTTCTCCTTACTGGCGGTAGTGAGCAATATTGACCAAATCCTTGGCGGTGATAGTCACCGCTTCCCGTGAAGATGACTTGATTCCTTCATCGTGAATCTCGGCATTCACGTAGAATTGTGCGACCTCCTCCACATAGGTCATAGGATATTCCAGCGTTAGAAAGCGGTTTTAGTCGGTCGTTTCGGCTTCTCGGCGATTTTCTTCACCAGGGTGTCGTCGGACCCTGCTTCACCATTCGTCGAAATCCACCGCGTCGAACCGGTGTGGATTTGCTTTCCTAGCTTGGTAAAGTCATAAGTTGGTGCCATTTCTCGGGATTATATCAAGAAAAATTCAGAAATTGATTTGAAGGTTGATAGGGTTTCGAGAGTATTTTGCCTTTGCCTTTTGAGAGAAAGAGATTGAACAATTTTTAGAAGTGTGAGAGAGAAACATATGAAAATGGTTTAAATATGGTTTATGAAAGGGCGTGCGGACGGTTTTTTGAATCGTGATCGAAATCAACGGCTTGGATTTCGCACGCCTATTGAGCATTTCACGTCTCGTATTTAATGCGGCAACATTTATATCCAATCATAAGCTTAGTGTGCAGCTTTATGTCTGTACACATCATCATTATCTTTGACGTGTTCCTTAAAACATTCCCGCTTAGTCAAAACGATGGCGTTTTTGTCACTTAGCTCATAAGTTATTCGACTTATCTCTTAGGCGATTTAACTCTACTCCTCGTAGTTCTCTCGGTGACTCGGCTATCACCGACTTGGTGTAGTCATTGTCTTCCGACTGGTGATTCTTGGAAATGATTTTTGTTTTCGACTCTTTTTCACTCCTTTTCTTTCTAATTCTCTTCTTTGATTCGTCTGAATGTCACCAGCTTCAGCTCAATTAACCCCAACTCATGCTTGAGTTCTTCAAATCTTGACTCACATAATGGTTTTGTGAAGATGTCGGCTAGTTGTTTGTCGATTGAGATATATTCCAAGATAATGTCCTTCTTTTCAACATGATCTCTTATGAAATGATATCGACATCAATATGTTTTGTTCTTGAGTGCAACACGGATTTTGAGTGATTGCAATGGCACTTGTGTTATCACACATGATTGGAATTTCTTTTTCTTCAACTTCATAGTCTCTCATTTCTTTGTCTCATCCATAGGATTTGGGCACAACAGATGCCGCATGACTATGTATTCTCGCTCAATCTGTAGAGGTGGCTATTGAGTTTTGCTTCTTGCTAAACCAGGAAATTAGTCTGTTTCCTAGCATTTGACATGTGCCTCGAGGTACTTTTCCCTCCACTCTGCATCGGCATAGTAGTTAATCAATAACCAATTAGCTTAAATCCACCTTCCTTTGGATACCATAGGCCTACTTCTTGGCTTCCTTTCAAGTATCTCAATATTCTCTTAGTTCTTTGTCATATGGCTCTCTTTTGGAGCAGATTGAAATCTTGCACATACACCTACACAAAAGTGATGTCCGGCTGCTAGTGTGAGATAGAGCAATGATCCAATAAGTGCTCAGTATCTTGTTTGATCTGAGGCTTGCCATCCGCATCCATGTCCATTTTGACCGATGTGTTCATTGGTATTTTTACGAAGACTTCTCCTCCATACCAAACTTCTTCATTAAGTCTCTGGTGTATTTTGTTTGACTTATGAAGGTTCCATCCTTCAAATTGTTTCACTTGAAGTCCAAGGAAGAATGTCGGCTCTCCCATCATGCTCATTTCAAATTTACTTTGCATGAGGTTTGAAAATTTTTCACACAGCTCTTTGTTGGTGGATCCAAAGATGATGTCATCAACATATATTTGAACAAGCAAGATACTCTTCTTGTCTTGAATTACGAAAAGTGTTCTATCTACTTTTCCTTTTGTGAATCCATTTTCGATTAGGAATTGTGACGGGGTATCATACCATGCTACTGGGGTGCCTATTTCAATCCGTGCACAGGGCTTTCTTGAGTTTGTATACCTTGTCTCCAAGAGTCTTACTGCTCAAATCCTGGAGGTTGTTCAACATACACTTCTTCTTCCAATAGGCCATTTAGAAATGCACTCTTTACATCCATTTGATATACAATGAAATTCTTGTGAGCTGCATAGGCAAGAAACATCCTTATAGCTTCCAATCTTGCTACGGGGCAAATGTTTCATCAAAATCTATCCCTTCTTCTTGGCGGTATCCTTTGGCCACCAATCTTGCTTTGTTTCTTACCACCGCGAGCCTTCCTCGTTCATTTTATTTACGAATACCCATTTGGTTCCAATAACATTTTGATGTATGGGTCTTTGCACTAATTCCCATACTTTATTTCTCTCAAACCGATTGACTCTTTCTTGCATAGCTTTGAATCCAATGTGTGTCATCCAATGCTTGTGACACATCTTTGGGCTCAATTTGTGAGATGAAGCATGTGAACATGGCTTCTTGTTGAGTTCTAGATCTTGTCTTGACACCTTCTCTTATATCTCCAATGACAAGTTAAGTGGATGGTCTCTCAACCATCTTACATCGAGGTTGGAGTAAGTTAGCTGGTTGATCGACTTGCGGTTGTGTTGCCGTGGTCGACTCTCTCGTAATCACTTAGCCAAATTTTCGATTGTTTTTGAGATTCATCTATCTCATCTTCTTCGAATTGATAATTCCGGCTTGGCTTGATATAGGACTCTTCCGTATGGTTGGATGTTTGACTTATCACCGACTCTTCAATGTCTTCTCCATTTATGTTTGGCTCATCAAATACCACATGAATGGATTCTTCTCGCAACCATAGTCCTTTTGTTGAGTATTCTCAGGCTTTGCTTTGTTGAGTATCCCAAGAAGATACCTTCATCGACTTTAGCATCAAAAGCCTTTAGATTGTCTTTGCCATTGTTGTGAATGAAGCATTTACATCCAAATATTCTCGAAATATGAAACATTTGGTTTTCTTCCCGCCCGGATCTCATAGGGAGTCTTTGTCACCGTTATCTATTTATCATACATCTGTTTTGAGTGTAGCAGTCGTGTTGATTGCTTGACCAAAATCTTTTTGGTAACTCTGCTTGACTAACATGGTCCTTCTTCTTTTTGAGGGTTCTATTTCTTCTTTCCGCAACTCCATTCTCACGGAGTCCTTTGCCGCTAAAAGTTCATGACCAATACCATTTTCAATACAATCGAGTTATTATTCCATTGACAAACTCGGTTCTCCCTCGATCTTATTTTGATAATGGTTTGACTTTTCTCGTTTTGAATCCTCTTCATCAGCTGTGGTAGTTTTTGTAGAGTTTCTTTCTTCTTACACATGAAAATTGTCCATGTATATCTTGAGTAGTCATCTACTACCACCAAGGTGTACTTCTTTCCACTTATCTTTGGGCCGGTTCCATCGGGGCCAAATAGATCCATATGGAGTAGATGCAATATTCTTGTTGAGGATGGGCATGTCTTTTCTTTGAATGACGACTTAATTTGCTTTCCCTTCTGACATGCATCACATATACTCTCCTTTTTGTATACTGAGTCTGGAAGTCCTTCCACAAGATGACTTCTTGCCAGTTTGTTGATCGTTTTGAAATTCAGGTGACTCAGCTTTTTTTGTGCCCACACCAACTTGATTCAAATTGTGCTCTTTTGCTAGTAGACGTGTCTTTGGGTGTTGCGATTGACCAATCCACTACATACATATTTTTCTGTCTACATCCTTGCAAAGACCACTTCATTTGATTCAATATCTTTGATTTGACATATGCCCATGTTGAATCCAACATTGTAGCCCTTGTCACAAAGTTGACTGATGCTTAGTAAATTGAAGTTTAGTCCTTCAACATATGCAACATCTGTGATTTCTAAACCATTCCTCTTGATGGATCCAATGCCTCTTATTTCACCAGGAGCTTCATTTCCTCCAAATATGACTTTTGCTCCTTTGACTTCCTTGAATTTTGACAGATTTCTCTTATTTCTGTCATATGTCCGGGAATGACCACTATCCATGTCCATGTAGGTTAGGTTCCTTGGCACTCACTTGTTCTTGAACCCGCAATCAAGGAAATTAAGTTTTAGGTACCCATTCTTGTCAGGTCCCGAGGGGTTAGAATTATAAGATGATCCAACCAACCTATAGTCAAATGATTTGACTCTAAGAGGTTGCCATCTATCAGTGCCATAATCATAATTAATCCTGGCAAATTGCTTGGGGATTTTAGGTTCATACAACTGTCTCTTTTGTCTGTATGCCTGCATATGTGTTTTAGCAATTGCCTTCCTTGGGTAGTTGTGGTGTTTTTGAGTGTAGTGTCTAGGTGCATATGTGTGTCTTTGATGAAAGCTCTTATACTTTTGGAATGGCCTTTCTTGAGTTCTGGCCTTTGCCATCCTGGCTTATATTCCATAAGTCTATCTTTGATAGTTCACATTATTCCAATCGACTTGGCTTGGATATTTTCTACCATTCCCATCATTTGTATTTCTTTTATGGATTTTACTGGGTTTTTGGTAGCTCGCTTTTTCTTTACAGAGTATTTTCTGTTTGGAGTTTCTTTGAGGACTCATTGAATCTTTCTCACCGCCCTTTCAAAGACTCTCAACTGTCAAGCTTTTTCCTTTTCCTTTATAACCAAGGCCGGTTTGCTTATTATTGTGCTTTGGAGCGAATGTGTGTGCAGCATTTAGAGTTTTGGATCTTTCCAGATTCTTAATGACTTGAAGATCCTTTTTCCAAAATTACTCTTGAGGTTTGACATAGCATAGAGGAATTGAATCTAAGCTGTCTTGTCTCCACATTCTTTTTGACTCATAATAAGATCATCTAATGATTTAGATGCCTTGGTGAATGAGGCAATAACATTCTTGAGGTCATTCTCCTCTTTTCTATAGCAGCAATTTCTCGCTATTAATTTAGCATTTTCACCTTTTAAACTTTTATTCTCATCGACTATTTGACTTAGAGTACTCGGCTCCTTAGTCGACTTTGAGTTTTGACTTTTGAGTAGGCTGTTTTCCTCATTCAATAGTGTGTGTGAGGATTTAATGTGTTCAAAATCTTTCATCATTTTGCCTAATGAATCATAAAGATCGAGTGGGTGATGAAGTGTGTGTGTGTCACGATCACTATCACTAGTGTATCGAGTTTGTTGAGTTAGATTGTACCTCATCTTCTTGATCTTGTTCTTTGGCCATCAAGCGGATCGGGGCTTCTTCTTCGAGTCACTTGAGTAGTCGGCTTCACTACTCTCTCGAGTCACTGTCTCTCTTGACTTGGTGTCTCGGCGATCTCTGTAGCCATCATTGCCTTTTTCTTTTCTTGTCTTCTTTCTCTCAAGACTTTTCTTTCTTCTTCATCTCTCTTCTTTGCGACTACGAGGATATGAGCATCAATGGCATAGTGACCTGGTTGTCTACGATTCAACATAGATATTGACCCTTTTGATCGACTCTTTCCATTCTTGAGTTGTCGACCCTTTGATATTCAACTTTTTGATGATCTGTTCTCTTGGTTGGCCTGTCTTCCTTGATTTTGAGGAGCCGAGTGTCTTCTCGGAAGATTCACCCTTTCCTCTCTTGTAGTTCTTATTAAAGAACTTGTTGAATCTTTTAACCATCGGGGCTATTTCTTCCGGGTCAATGACTTCTTTGACCTCGGCTCTCTTCCCATATTTAACAATTAGAGCAACTGTTTTGGGTACAAAATTGTCTCTTCCTCGGTCTTTTTCTTCTCGGCTCAAACTCATAGGCTTTGAGGTCCGAGAATAACTCATGGTTGGATGTCTTTGATAGGTCCATGGAATGTCTCGGTGCCATGACCTTCATTTCCCATTCAAATTGAAGACTTTTTAGGATTTTCATACACATTTCCTTCTCGTGTATATTCCTTTCCAAGTGCGATAGCTCATTTGTGATTTACGTGAACCGAGCATCCAGTTGATCCAGGTTTTCTCCGAGATCATTTTGAAGTTCTCAAATTTTTGTACAGACCACGATAGTTTGTTTTCTTTGATTTGCTCGAGCCTTCACAAATCAATGTCGAACTTGTCCCCAGATTTCCTTAGCCGTTTTGCAAGATTTGACTTTATTGAACATGGCTTTGTCCAAGGTTTTGTAGGGATGTCCTTGGCTACATTGTCCAGGTTGTACCTTTTCTGTCATCATTTGTCCACTCGATTCTTGGTTTTTCAACCATGACCGGTCCGGGAGCAAAGATCTTCTTCTCCTTCACCGCAACTCTTCGTGCAACTGCGTTCACCTTTAATACTTGCAGAGGCCCATCTTCTATCACTATCCACATCTCATCATGTAATCTTTGATAGATGAGCCTGCATCTGAATTTTCCAATCATCAAATTCTTCAATAGTGAACATAGGAATGCGTGTTAGATTTGCTTCCATGATAATAACTTTTAATGATAGAAAAGAATTTTGAAATCTTAAGTACTAAAGCGAGACTTTGAAAAGTTTGGAGATCTAGTTCGATAACCGGTGCGGAGGGTTCAATGAACCAACCGCTCCGATACCACTTGTAGGTCCTAAGGGGTGTAAGTGTAAGGTTTAGAAGGGGGTTGAATAAACCTTACCAAATTTTTGATTTAGTCCTTTTAAATCTCAGAGTTCTACAGTGTGTCCTAGATGGACATCGAATTAGTCACTCGGTAGAGTTAATCTCTCAAATGACTCACCGAAATACATTAATAGAGTAACTTCGGTTGTTGCCTATAATTTGACTCAACTGTGGTTTTGTTTTTATGTGGAAGACTTAACACCCTTAAGTTTGATTAAGCAAGTTTTTGACTTGATTTAGTACTTAACACCCTTAACTCAGTTTGATTATCAAATGGATAGCAAATTTATCGTGAGATATAAGCGATTAAAAGTGCGAGGGGATTTAAATGTTGAAATGTAAATGACACAATAAAATTTTTATAGAGGTTCGAAGATGGGGTAATTCTTCTACTCCTCTCTTCTCCAACTCCTGGAGGAATCCACTAGGTAATGATCGGTTTAAAAGTGGTAACAATCCGGATACAAGTCTTGATCACAACGGCCGACTTGATCCTTTGGGACTCGATGCGAGACGCCTTGATCACTCACCGGCTTCTCAAATGCGACTCGAACCTTCTTCACAGGGGCAGGCTTTGCTTGCTACTACACTCACTTGCTCAAGCACTTTGGATTTGATCACGAAGCCCTCCAAAAGCTTAAGACTTGGTTCACCTTGAACCTTTCTACAATCCTTCCCGAATGTAGACCCCTTGTTTTTCGATATTTTCCTCTTCAACTTATTGAAGTTCTCTTTCCTTCACGAGGTAAGTGTTGGATTGATGTACTTGAAATGTAGGCTTGAGGATTGAGAATGTTTCGATTTTGATAGGCTTGTATATCTCACGTGTGTGTCATTCATCGTTCTTCTCAAACAAACTCCTCGGCCTTTTATAGTGAACTTTCAAAAATTTGCCCGTTGAAGAGATAGGCTCATTTTTGAAAGTCACTTTGCGATCGTTGGCTTGCGCTTCTTGGAATTGCCATTTCCTCGTATGAATTGTTTTATCACATTTTCGAGTTATGACACGGTGTAGTGCTTCCCATTGATTCATTTCTTTTGCACGCTTGAGGGACTGAGCACTCCAAGAAAGGTGGTATGGAGATATTACTTGTTTAAGTAAATCTCTTGATTTACGGCAACGGTTCTTTTTTGATTATCTCGACTTGACTGCATTTCCTTGCTTTCCCCGGTGACTTAGAGTCGACTTCTAATCATTGGATGACTCTTCTCACACTTGGCTTGAGACTTGCTTCTCTTGAGTTGACTTGACCGATGTTCCACTCACCGCATCTCACCGCTTCTTGATCGAGTTCTGTTTGCTCTTCTTTGTCGTGCTCAACTGTCTCTCGGCAGAGTTTTCCTTCAAGTCTTGATTGTCTTCTTGCATGTTAGGGCGTGGCGACTTAACTCGGCTTTGGCGGCTCTAATTGTTACAATACATTTTACTGACAAGAATTGGGAGCCAACTTTCTATTCTAAGTTTTACATGCCATTCATCAAAATCTAAACAATAAAATTCCTAACACTAATCTTACTTTGCCGATCCGTGAGGAATAATTGTCGGGATCCGGAATGGTGGCAACAACAAAATGAGACAATACGCGTAGAACAAGTTCGATACTTGAACATTGTTCAATAAATTGCTAGTCCGGGGCGAGAATCTTTGATATGAAGAGAAGAATGCAAGAAACATCGATCGAATGCATGAATCTCACAACACGAGAGATGCAAATTGCTATGAATTTTATAAGAAAGAGCTTACGGCGTAGAGGAGAACATGGAGAAGAAATTCAACCTTCTCATGGTGAAATGAAGCTGGTGGCGGTGAATCCAACGCCACCCGCTCCGAATTCCGTGCGATACTCCGCAGCGAAAGCATAACTCGGCTATCACCGCTTAGACTTCATGATTGCTAGCTTGTTTCTAGGGGTTCCTCTCTCCTTTGATGATGCCAAAAAGGGGGAAGAGGAATACCTAAAGCGTTGAAAGGTTACGAAGAAGAAGAAGGACGCACTTTGTGGAAAGGAGAAACAATCAAGAACTAAGAAGAGAGAAAGAAGGGAAAATCTGTTGAGGGGGAAGGTTCGAAAGATATGACCCGATGATTGCTAAAACCCCCCAACAAGGACTTGTCACGGTGATATCATCAAAGAAACTCCCGATGACTCTGCCCGCTCCAACACTCCGCAGCACCCATGGATGAAAAGCGAAAAATAGTAGAAGCGAGGATGAAGGAGGTGGAAGGAAAGATGGATGCCCGAGTGATGGATATACTAAAACAATATGGAGGCATTCCGGGAATGAGAATAGACACGATGCCATTTCGGGCGAAACCGAGCCAAGATCTATTGATGAATTCAAGACGCTCGCATCTCGAGGGTTACTTACGCAAATATGTCCATGGCCCAAGCACGAGATTTGTATTGGGAAAAAGGCCTCAAGCTATGTGAAGAAGGCGACAGCAAAGGCGACCACTCTTGGTAGTCACTCTGTGGGAAAAAGAAGGCTCGATGCAATACCCGCCCGGAGCGGAGGAAGAAGCAATGGAGGAGGAAGAGGTTTGGACCTAGACCTCTGCCCAAAAACATTGAATATATAGATCCGTAAGAAAGGAGGGATCTATTGGGCTGGGTTCGACAAGTAGCCAACCCCGTGGCGAGAACAATCTTGAGTATGTGAAGAGAATCGAAGAAGAAAATAGAAGACAAACTCACTTTGTGGGAAGAAAGACAAGAAAGAAAAAGAAGAGATGAAGGCCGCGAGAAAAGCATATGAGAAATAGAAAGCGGTGAAGAAGAAAGAAGACAGAGCGATGAGGAAATAAGAAGGCAAAGGAGATGAAGTGTTGTTGTCCACCCCTTCATGTATTTTACTATGTAAATGCATTTGTATGTAAGTCTTCGTACATTGAATAAAATAATATAATTTCTATACTTGCATAGATATAGAATGGCATGATTACCTTAAGCTCTAATTAAGCTCCGATACACTTTGTAAACAAATGTGTAAGAACTAGAATGTTATGATCAATAAAAGATTGATTCTACGCATACATTCTCGTGATTCTACATTGTCTGTCAGACGTATCTTTGCTATTTAATTGTTGAATGCATGTTTTAAGTTTTGGCATCATCAAAAAGGGGAAATTGTTGGGAAATTAATTTTTAGATTTTGATGAATGCCATGTAAAACTTAGAATAGAAAGTTGGCACCCTATTTTCTTGGTAATTTGCACCGTAATAGATAGAGGTAATGGGTCGAGTGAGTTAAGTCGGCTATGCCTGAACATGCAAGAAGTCAACCGAGACTAGAAGAAAGACTCCGCTGTGAGGCACTGAGTGTAGCAAGGACGAAAAGACAGAACTCGATCAAGGTGCAGTGAGATGCGGTGAGCAAAGTGTCGATCAAGTCAACTCAAGATAGACAAGTCTCAAGTTGATGTGACGGATGAGTCATCCAATGATTGGAAGGCGACTCGAAGTCATCCTGGGAAATCAAGGAAATGCGATCAAGTCAAGACAACCGAAAGAGATCCGTTACGTAAGTCAAGAAAATTACTTAAACAAGTAATACTCCCATCTTGCCTTTCTTAAAGTGTTCATCCCGAGAAGCGTGCAAAAGGAATAAACCAATGGGAAGCACTGCACCTGTGTCAGAACTTTGAAAAGCTGAAGACTCATTCAATACGAGGAAATGTCAATTCCAAGGACTGCAACAAGATAAGCCAACGACCACAAGTATCTTTTGAAAATTAACCTATCTCTTCAACGGGCAAATTTTCAAAAGAACACTATAAAAGGCTGAGGAATCACCTTGAGAACAGGTTACCTTGATTACCTGAGAAAACCATTACAAGAAAAAAGGCAATATCTGTAACCTGAAATATTCTCAAGTCATTTAAGCTCAATCCTCAAGCCTACATTACGAAGGAAATCAATCCAACACTCATCTGTGAAGGAAAGACGACTTCAATCAGTTGAAGAGGAAACATTTGAAGAATCAAGGGGTCTACATTCCACCAAGGATTGTAGAAAGGTTCAAGGTCGAACCAGTCTCAAGTTTTTGGAGGGCTTCGTGATTAAATCTAAGAAGCTTGAGCAAGTGGGCTGTAGTGTAGCAAAGCGGTGCCCCGTGAAGAAGGCCGAGTCGCACGCGAGAAGCCACCGTGTGACCAAGGCATCTCCGGATCGAGTCCCAAAGGATCAAGTCACCGTGTGATCAAGACTTGCATCTGGGACCGATAACCACTTTGTGCATTGATCATTACTTAGTGGATTCCTCTAGGAGTTGGAAAAGAGAGGAGTAGAAGAATTACCCCATCTTCGAACCTCTATAAAATTTATTGTGTCATTTATATTTCAGCACTTTAATTACTGCATATTATTTTGATATCTGCTGATAAATTTGTTGTCCATTTGATAATTAACAAAGTGCTATAATCAAGTATTAAAACAAACTTAAACCAAGATTCAAGGGTGTTAAGTCTTCCACAAAAACATATCACAATCGAGTTAAGTTTTAGTCAAAATAGTGAGTTATTCTATCAACAAAACGAACGAGTCGTTGAGTGGCTAACTCTGGCGATCAACTAACTTAGTTGTCCATCAAGGACTTAGGCGTGAAGTATTAACTCAACGTCTTAAAAGGACTAAATCGAAAAGTTGGTAAGGTTTATTCAACCTCCTTTCTAAACCTTACACTCACACCCCTTGGGACCTACAAAGAACATCAAGGAATCTTGGACATCAAGAAGATCAAGGACTCAAGCCCTATATAAAGAGAGGACCGCCCATCATTCTTACACACCTTGAACCACGAATTTACTGAGCAATAAGAGATAAATACAATCGAGAGAGAAAAGCAACAAGATTCTCGAGTCTTTGTCAAAATACACACCTTGAGTGTTCTTCAAGTGTCTCGCATCATGGAGAATAACACTTAGTCCAGATTTAGTCTTGTTGATTTATTTTTGTCCATTCGTTGTTTTCTTAGATTTCATAGATTAGTTTGAAGATATTTTGGGTGAAGCAATTTACTTAGAAACATCTACTCGGTAGGAGTTTGGTTTTCTTAGACTAGTTGAATCATTCATATTCGAGTTGTACTAAAGATATTTTCAACTAGTGATTTCGTCATAATTGACACTTCTACAAGTTATTTATAACTTGTAGATAAATTTTTACTTCGTGTGTTCTTTTTCCGTTGCATGTTCCGTAAAGTGTTACAACATCTGGTTTAACACTTTCTCTGACATTTACTGAAACAAACGTTTTGGGACCTCAAAACTTTCACACATTATCATTCAAATCAGCATTGTCATTCTCAATATCATTGTGCACATCATTAGCATTCACAGATCATGCTCAAAGATCAATCATATCGAATTATCATTCACGAGAAATAGAAGACACATTAGAAAGCTCCGCCTTATTAGGAGTAGTGGGGTTTTGAGTTTGAAAACATTTTTAGAAACATCAAGGCATGGAAACTCATTTTCATTAAAGACCACATCCCTGCTGATTAATACTTTAAAACCATGTTCAGATTTGGACCATAATCTGTACCCTTTGACCCCATCTAGGTATCCCAAAAAAACACATTTTAAAGATTTTGGATCAAGTTTGTCAACCTTTTGGTGGACAAAGGCTGAACAACCAAAAATTTTAAGATTTGAAAAATCCACAGGTTTACGAGACCAAACTTGTTCAGGGTATTTCCCTTTCAAAGGTACAGATGGTGATCTGTTGATCACATAGAGAGTCTGTGAACAAGCTTCACCCAGAAAGTCCGGATGTACTTAACATACTTCTCACCCTTTCCAAAAGAGTTCTATTCATCCTCTCAGCAACCCCATTTTGCTGAGGGGTGTAAGGCACAAACTTGTGTCTTACAATGCCTGATTCAACACACAGTTGATCAATGAGTTGGTTACGAAATTCCAACCCATTGTCGGTTCTCAAATGCTTAATCTTTTTCGATCGATTTTCTATCAAAGTTTTCCAATTTTGAAATTTTTCAAAAACATCGACTTGTTTTTCATAAGAAATACAAACACTTTTCTTGAAAAATCATCAATCACGAGATAGAAAATACCTATTCTCACCATGGGTAGGAACATCGGCGGGGCCCAAACATCAACATGTAAGTATTCAAATATATCAAGACAAGTAGATTGTTTTGGATAAAAGGAAGTAGGGAAGCTAACTCTTTGTTGTTCACCATAAACACATGAGTCACGAGAAGGGCACACAAGTAAGTTTGTCATTACCAAAACAACCTTCTTTATGCAACAATTCAAGTCCTTTAGAACTAATATGACCAAGCCTTTTATGCCAAAGTTCGGTTTTGTCATTCACGAGTTCAAATTGGTCACAGACCACATTACTCGAATAATTTTGCATGCAAGAAACAGACTCGGCAGATAACAAACATACAAATTCCTTTTCTTTTCAGCTTTAGCAATAATAAGGGACCCTTTCATGATTTTCATCAAACCCTTACCCCATCTTCCCTCATAACCATCATGCTCAAGCATAACACAAGAGATAAAGTTATTAGACAGATCAGGAACATGCCTTACATCATTCAGAGTCAAAACAAAACCAGAATCAAGTTTTAGGCACACAGTACCAACACCAATAACTTGATAGTTTTTTATCATTAGCCATGAAATGCATCCATTTTGCCGCGAGAAGCATAAGTGGCAAATAGATGTTTAAAAGTTGTCATGTGAAATGTGCATGCAGAATCAATTAGCCAATCATTTTCACTGAAAGAATTTGAAGGCACAACATTCACAGAATCATGCAATTCATGCACCATAAACACATCACCCATATGATCATTGCGAGTTGTCAAGTTCACGAAATCATTGGTTTGGTTCTTGTTATTCGATTATTATTTTGATTATTATTCGGTTATTCCTGGGTTTAGTACATTCTTTTATGTAATGGCCATGTTCACCACAATTATAACATTTCCTATTGTTCTTAGGTCAGAGTTAGATCTCCTCTCCTTTTGCTTCTCTTTCTACCGAGTTTTACATTATTGTTATTCCCATTTTTCCTAATCGAGTTCTACCCGACATGCATAACCTTCCCGACCCCCTGTTCATTCCCCTTAGATATTTTAAGATCTAATTCCTTACTCTTAATGCCATTAATCACAGATCAAGAGTAATAGAGTCTCTACCATACATAATGGAAGATTTCACATCAGCATAGGAATCAAGAATGGCATTCAGCAACACAATAGGGGTATAATCATCAATGTTTTTTTCACCGAAGAAGTTTGATATCTTGTATCGCTTTTTGTAAAAACATCCAAGTTCTCATCCATATCCTTAGTCATATCAAGTTTGAATCTAAAAAACTTTTCCAAGAGAAAGAGTTTTGAGGGTAGGGAAGTTTCGGTGTAAAGTTCTTGCAATTTATCCCAAAGATCTTTGGCGGAAGTTAACTTGCCAACTTTTCTCAATATTGAATTTTTCCGAGAAAGCCATTTAATCTGGAGGTGTAGGTAAAAATCCTTAGTTGGCTCCAAATAGAATGAATTTTGAATCTGCATAGAATGGCGGATCATGAATTAGTAATCGCATCCAATTTCCAAAAAAAATCCCAATTGTGTCGAACTTTCCATTTTTGGAATGGAGTACATGCCAGATCATGAATTAGTAATCGCATCCAATTTCCAAAAAAAAATCCCAATTGTGTCGAACTTTCCATTTTTGTCCTGTGGTACTAATTCTTATCTTTGTCTCCAACGTAACAAATCCTTATGTTGTAATGGGTTTTTAAGAGGGCCGGCTACGGGCCAGCCTCTCTCCTAATAACTAGTATCGCCTCCCCCCCATCTCTATCGAGGCATTCGGAAGCGACTAGTCGCTTCCGCGAAGCTTCTAGAAGGTGACCACTACATAGAGAGATCCATATACCGGTCATGAGCTATCGCTCATGCCTAGAGAGATTAAGGATAATGGATGAGTAAGCAAATTCATCAAGTTGATTTTATTTCAAGATATCTTTATTGGAATACTTTTGATCAATAGCTTTAAAACATTTCCATTGAATTAAAATCCCCTTAATTTTTTGTTGCCAAATAGAAAAATCACTTTTCCCATTAAAAGGTTCCATACGATAACCGGATGTACCAGCCATATTCACGGATAAAGCCCACGAGGATATCACAAGAATATAGCAAAACATGTATCACGCTTAAAAATAGAAACGAGAAGCAAATGGGTAGGTCGACCACCACGAGTCCAATGACAACGAGAACAATAAGAGGCAAATAATGGACCACACAGTCCGACACGAGTAGGAGAACAAATCAAGCAACACAGACCACACAGAGTCCAAGAAACTAAAAAAAAAAATAAAAAATAGCAATAGAAATGAAATAGAAGCACTAGCTAGGGTGGATTCCCCTCGTACCTCAGGATTCCACTGCGCTCGTGGCACATGGTCAAGAGGATTGAAGCTTAGGGTTTCCCTAACTACTACTAACTGAAACTAAAAGAATAGAGAGAGAGGGAACAAGAAATCCTTACAACTAGGAGCCAGTTCTGGCAACCGAATATACGAGGGAGCCAGTAAATCACCAAGAAGCTCAAGAACCATAAGCACCAACCCACCAAGAGGCAGATAGGTGCTCTGATACCACTGTTGGGTATCTATCTGCCTCAATAGATCGATACACGTTGTACCGAAGAACAAATTACAGACTCAATCAAAAGCCTATTATACAAAAATACTCTAGACTCGATTGCAGAAAGTAAAGTACAAAGAATGAAACTGAAAGTTACAAGTAAATATAACACAACTGTAAAATGGATAAAACCCTAAGATCCGAATATTAAAAGATTCGCCCCAGAGACCGAATCCCTACACAAAGTCACCACGAATCACCCGGAGAACCAAGACAAATCACCCAAGAACAGCCTCGCCACATAGAACCTCCAAAACAATCCCTCGAAAGTGTTTTCACTCGAAAAACCCTAGAAAATACCCCCGGATACCCGAAAACCCTAATCTCACTCGAAGTAGGATTGTACACCGAAAAATGGTGGACACACACTCGTATCACACAGATCGTATCTCAACCTGGAAATCACGCAAAGATCCAGGTGAGGATCCGGATTTTTCTAGAGAGAGAAATGAACGAGAGCACATAACTCGAGAGAGATTCAAGAGATGAGAGAGAAAGAAACTTGCGGAATGAATTAGGATTTCGGCTACTAGGCATTTTATAGGTGCGGTGAATGGCTCGGGATTGATCCAACAAAATGGACGCCCGAGATCAAACGAGAGAAGATATGCGGACAAGGATTCGGATCCCGCAGATCCCAGTAAATAACCCGGGGATCAAAGAGGAGTGGGCTTGGGCTTGGGCTTGTGTGGCATAATTGGGCTTGGACATTGGGCTTAATCATTGTGTAATGGGCTAGCACAACCTTGGGCCAATTAACATAGCATGTTATTTGTCTCCTAAATATTTTCAATCTCGTTATCCCTCTCTCGAATATTTTCAATTTCGTCCCCATGTTACAATTTTTGTGTCCGTCCCCTCGATTACAATAATCTCTCGTAGTAAATTTATTAATCGTAGAGACAATTATCGCATCTAAAGTTTGTAAGTATTTACGGATTCTCTTAGCTAGTTGTTCATCTTCATGGTAGAAAAGTAGATATATCTATTGAAAAATAAATGGTGTCGATGGTGTTTTTGATGACGCCTTGAGCCGAGCCGAAGAAATTAATCCACGTCATCGATCTAGTACACGTCCGAGTAGGGGACTGCGGGTGACATCAGCAATGTTGTGGCGACATGTCACGAATTAGGCTCGCCCGCTACCGAGCCCAACCGCAACACCTGCCGAGCCCCGAGCCCAAATTTCGATGGGAAACGCATGTGCGAGACTTTCATAAAAATAATCACTTGCCCATGCTTAACACTTTATTGGTATCAGAAACTGCCACATGGCAGAAAGTTATGAAGAAAAGTCGACAAGTGGCAAGATTTGGCTGACATGCACAGTTAGAGAAGGACATGTGTCTTTCTCTAATTATTTTACTAATTAATAACTAGTTAGTGCAAAGATGACTATTGTAAACCCACTTACTCAAAGAGTATAAAAAGTCTCATAGAGAGATGGTAAAGGGAAGAAGGGGAAAAAGGAAAGAGAGAAAAAAAGCAAGATTGTAAGAAAAGACCGACCCCAATAATTCGGCTCGGCATTATGCAAAAAAGGCAGAATTAGCCATAAATAAACATACGTTACGCACGTTTATATTTCCACGTGTTAAACCTTTTACATATTTTTGCTTGTTGACCAAAACGCACGTCAACAAATTGGCGCTAGAAGGAGGGCCCGTATTGGTCCAGTCAAAGTTCCAAGCAAAAGCAAGTTAAGTGAAAACCAGGTAAAGTTTAACGTTTACCTTTTTCGTAATAGACAAAATGAGTCAACAGTCAAGAAATGCTCGTTTGACTGAAGAGCAACACTTGAACAACCAAACGCCAAACTACTAATGGTCAAAATATGCTCCAGGACAAGAGGAGCACTACGTTATTTCCTTTCGCTCAACTCATTGCCAACCCAACTTTTGTACAGCAAATGAACCAACTCATATCACAAACTCTTGCTACCACAAACTCTCAAGCACCTCCTCCACTCCTTGCAAATACTAACCCACTCAACCCACAACTAAATGTTAATATTAACCCCCAAGTCCCCGGACTTCTTCACAATGAAGCCCAAGAAGCCAGTTCAGGTAACGAACAGCGCGTCCGCCGTAATAGAAGGCGGCCGCGGGAAGACGAGGAAGGGCAAAGTCGTGTAGTGGAATCACTACTGGGGCCAACACGACATCGCCGTGCCCACTCAGTGTTCGCTGGACGACTAAGAATTGATCCTTTACGCCCTGCCCGATCAATAAGCTCCCGACTCCGGTTTCCGGATGAACAGGAACTGCTTAGGGTCAACCAGACCCAAGGCCCTAATCTGTGGCAGGAAAGGGATATGGAAGTTCAACAACTTCGCCGTCGTTTGAATGAATTAGAAGGCGGCCGGAAGGCGAACCATATCGGAGACCACCCCAAGCAACGAACCAGCCTGCTGTTATGTCGCCATTCTCTCCTGGTATCTTGGCGACCCCGCTACCACCGAAGTTGAAGATTCCCCAAGTCGGTCTATACAATGGAGAAACCGACCCAACCACTCACGTCCATAAGTACTTAGCATGGATGGAACTGTACAGTCCTAGTGATGCTATCCTCTGCAGGGCTTTCCCGCTGACTCTGGGCGACCGAGCCCACCGTTGGTTTAGAACCCTACCACAGGGATCCATTCGTGCATGGGGAGATCCCGGTCTCCGCCTTTATGACGCATTTCTTAACGTCCAAACTCCGAGCTGCACCTAAGGACTCCTCATAAACATCAAACAAGGGAAAGACGAGCCCCTGAAAAGCTATATCTCTCGCTTCAATAAGCAAGTTCGAGAGATGGAACCGGTGTCGGACGACGCCATTTTAATTGCAGCCATGGCTGGCCTTGCCCCCGAAACTTGGTTTAACTACTCTATCCATGAATCGGGGGCGACTTCGTACCAAGAATTTTTGATCCGCGCAGAACGCCATATTTGTGCGGAGGAAGCCATGTCCAGTAACCGCCCCGAGTACCGACCAGGGGGCGTGAGAAAGGACGGAAGGAAGGAATCAACAGTTGGACCGGGGTCGGGATTTAGACCATTCTCGGAAAACCCGACCACCGGATTTAGGGCTCGCCAAGAGGCGAGGGCCGAAGTCGCCGCGCTGAGGAGTACTTTGACCCACACTCCATCAGCCATATGGAATGAAGTACGTGGTCCGAATTTGTTTTCCCACTCGGCCTTTGAAGATTGAGCGGCAAAATTAGATTCACGTCGATCTGTGCCTATCATAAATCGATAGTCACGATCTTGATGAGTGCCGAGATCTAATTAGGGAAATTATGCGTGTTGTTCGGTAGGCGGTCTCAAAAGGTATGTTCATGAACTACCGCCCCGATCGCACTGGCTCGGGGGGTCAACCCGAGCGCATAACAAATCCAGCTCTCCTACCGCCGCCACCAAAAAATCAAGGTAGGGAGATCCTCATGATGTCGAATGTGAACCGAATCAACACTAACACAGCCGAAGACAGCCGCTCCAACAGGAAAAGAAAGGCTGATGTCAGACAGGCCGCCCACGCCGAAAGACAAGTTCGGGTGGCCGAAATCAAAGAAGGCCAACCCACCGCCATTTTGTGTTCTCTGATGTGGATGCCGACCAGGTGGTCCACCCACATTCGGACCCCCTAGTCATTACTGCACCGATTTTGGGTATCCCAGTTCATAGGATTTTGATCGACTCTGGCAGCTACTCATCGGTCATTTACGTCCGAGCCTTTCGAAGGTTGAATGTGGACGATAGCTATATCCGCCCATGCAACGATAGCATTCTGGGGTTCAGAGGAGGAAGAATAGTTCCGCTCGGAGAAGTCGACTTGCCCATCCAAATGGGACAGGGGTCACATAAACGGACGTCATGACAACATTTAAAATAATCAATGCCGATTCGGAATACAATGCTATCATTGGGAGGCCATTGCTTTATCATCTAAAAGCGGCCGTTTCAATATATCATTTTTGTATAAAATTCCCAACATCCGAGGCGAGGCTCTACATAAGGGGGAATCAAAGGGAGTCACGAGAATGCTCTCTCAAACTCCGACCGACGAAATTAACGTAATGGAACGAGGAGAAACCAGTGGGACCACGCAAGGCAATCCCACCAAAAGAGGAGCCCGAGCGGAAAGTGATGATCGTTCGAGAGTACAATCCAGTCGTCGACACGGGAAGGAACCTATGATGGGAGAAGGTGGCCGGCGGACAAGAACGAGCCAAGCCATCGAAGATGAGTTGCCCTGCGCAGATCAAAGAGGCGAGCAAGAAAAGAAAAGCGGCGGAACCATGTAGAATAGGTTGATACAATCAATGTCGGAAGTCCAATTGAGGGACGCCAATTACGTATTGGTCATGATCTCCCAGAACCATCAACCGAGTTGATTGAGTTTTTGGGAAATAATCTCGGCGTCTTCGCATGGACTCATGCGGACATGCCCGAATTGACCCTAAGCATGCGTGCCACCGCCTTAATATTGATCTAACATTCCGCCTGATTGTCGAAAAAAGCGCAAGCTCGCCCCCGACAGACGACAGCGACTTTCGAGGCCGAGGTTAACAAGTTGCTAGACAATCAATTCATCCGGGAAGCCCTCTATCCCGATGGGTTGCCAATCCCGATTTGGTAAAGAAAAGCAATGGAAAGTGGCGCTGTCGTGCGTGGATTTTACCGACCTCAATAAAGCATGCCCTAAGGGGCGACGTTATCCATTGCCAAATATTGATTATATGGTGGATGCCACGGCGGACACGAACCGATGAGCTTCATGGATGCATACTCGGTTACAACCAAATACGGATGCACCCGAAGAAGATGAAGAAAATACATCATTCTTCTCTGCTCGTGGAATTTATCATACAAGATGATGCCCTTCGGATTGAAGAATCTTTGGTGCGACCTATCAAAGGTTAGTAAATAAGATGTTTGAGAAAATGATAGGTCACACTATGGAAGTCTATGTAGATGACATGTTGGTAAAATCATTTGTACATATCCGATCATCTAAACGATCTTAATAAAATGTTTGCTGTTTTGAGAGAGTACAAGATGATGTTAAACCCGAAAAGCAAAAATTGCCTTTGAATCCCTCAAACAAAGACCTTTCTTCAATCCCTATATTGCAAAAACCAACCCAAGGAGGACTTGTATTTGTACTTGGCGGTATCCGAATACGCCATCACTCGGTGTTAATCAGTGGATGGTTCTATTCAACATCCGATCTATTACACCGATCAAACATCCGCGTTACATGACGCCGAGCTCTCGATACCCGTCCAATGGAAAAGTTGGCTTATTCATTAATCATCTGCGCGGAAACTCCGTCCATATTTCCTAGAACACAAGATTATAGTATTGACGAACTACCCATCAAACAAGTATTACACCGACACGATACTTACCTGGATGATCAAATGGGCCGTCGAACTCGGTCTGTTTGATATTATATACGAACCACGCACCGATAAAAGGACGTGCTTTAGCCGACTTTGTGGCAATTCACACCTTCCATATGATTGGAAGTTATGGAAGACCAAGAATGGAAATTATTCGTTGACGGCTCTTCCACCGCAGCCGAAGGGGCGGAATCGTGATAATCGATCCAAATGAAAAATGCTCTTTGCTTTCGGCCATACGATTTTAGTTCCCCGCAAACGAACAACGAAGCCGAATATGAGGCACTTCTGGCAGGCTTAGATATGGCAGCATCTATGGGCCTAAAACAACTATTGGTACACAGTGATTCTCAGCTGGTCGTTCATCAAATCAACGGTGAGTACGAAGCAAAAGAGCAAAAAATCGCGCAATATTTGGACTTGGTCAAGAAGAGATTATCACACTTTAAGACGAAAGTCTTACATGTACCCCGAGCCGAGAACATGCAGGCAGATGCCTTAGCTCGGCTCGGTTCCAGCCCAGGGACGGATGCCATCGCAGATGTCACTGTTACACAACTGTCCGCCCCATCACTTGGCGCAAAGAAGATATATACAAAAAAACCGCCGAATGCACCGGATGACTCCAATCGTTCAGTATTTAGAGAAAGGAATCCAACCTGAAAACAAAGCTGAAGCCAGAACACTACGAACTCAAGCAGCTCGGTTTACACTAGTCGATGGCATCCTATACAAACGAGGATACTCCGTACCACTCCTACGGTGCCTTTCCGAGACAGATGCAGATTATGCACTTCGAGAGGTTCACGAGGGAATATGCGGAAACCACGCCGGGGGCCAGACATTAGCTTATAAATTAATACGGCAAGGATACTACTGGCCATCCCTAAAAAAGGATGCAACCGATCTCGTCAAAAGATGCGAAAGGTGCCAAAGATTCGCACCACAGGTTAGATATCATCCTGAGCAACTTTCCTCCGTATTTAGCCCATGGCCGTTTGCCAAATGGGGAATGGACCTTATCGGACCACTCCCCACTGGCAAAGGGGGCGTCAAGTATGCCATTGTGGCGGTGGATTATTTCACAAAATGGGCCGAGCGGAGCCTCTCGAAAAAATGAAGAAAAGATTGTGAGCTTTGTATGGAAGTCCATTATCTCGTAGATTCGAATACCACATTCGATTGTTACGGATAATGGGAAACAATTCGATAACCGGAGGTTTCAAATTTTTGTGAAGGTTTCCACATCAAAAATCATTTCTCAACTCCATACCATCCCCAAATGAACGGACAAGTTGAGGTTTGTTAATAAAATACTCAAGTATACCTTGAAGGCGAGATTAGATGAATCTAAAGGTAATTGGCGGAGGAATTACCCGGTGTACTTGTGGTCATACGAACGACGCATCGAACGGCCACCGAGAAACACCTTTTTTTTTGGCTTATGGAACCGAGGCGGTGATTCTGTTGAGATTGGAGCCCTACCTTGAATGCAAATTTTTTTGAAGACGGCAATGAGGATGCGCTCCGAGCCAAGGATCTGCTTTCGAAGAAAAAAGACGCATGCCAAGATGAAAAACGCCGTGTATAAACAAAGGAGTGAGAGATACTACAATTCCAAAGTAAAAGAAAGGAGGTTTCGGTCGGCGATCTTTGTCTTAAAAAAGATAACGGGTGTTGAACCCGATCCATTGAAGCCAACCAGGAGGGCCCATTCCGGTCGCCCACGTCTGTCTGGCGAGCATACCGGTTAGAATACTTGAATGGAGAAAAATTTATGCATCCATGGAATATAGCATACCTGAAAAGATACTATCAATAAAGATCTCGGTTAACGATCCGAGATAGGACTACAGGAATTATCCTTTCATCTCGATATTCTCAGCTCTCTAAAGAGGGACGAAATTTTTTAATCACCTTAGCTACGTGCGAGGACAATAAAAATTGCCTCAGCTGAAGCTGAATGCCAAATCACCTCGGGTACATCCCTTGCGCGTTGAAAAAGGGCAACTCGCCCACAAGGCGGATCTATCCTACAAAACAAAGACTTGGTCACGCACTAAGCACAAAATAAAAACTCGATGTACACACCGAGCACAAAATAAAGACTTGGTCACGCACTGCACAAAATAAAGACTCGATGTGCACACCGAGCACAAAATAAAGACTTGGCCACGCACTGCACAAAAATAAAGACTCGATGTACACACCGAGCACAAAATAAAGACTTGGCCACGCACTGCTAAGCAAAAATAAAGACTCGATGTACACACCGAGCACAAAACAAAGACTTGGTTTATACACCAAGTTTCAAATACAAAATAAAGATCGGGTTCATATACCGAGTACGAGAATCAATTAAGGCGAGTAAAGCCCCTTATTCAGAAGCACTGGGAACCGAGCCCCATACTTGGGGATATAAAAGGAAAAAGAAGGCAGGCAACGATCGTACAAAAAGAAAAGAGCCAAGCATATACGAAAAAAGCTTGAAACGCATATTCAGGTGAGAAAAAGAAAAGTTTATTTCTACTTCAAAATTATGTACACAGGGGGGGCCGGAGCCTATTACATTTCAAGGCATGAGGCCAAATCACCTACCTACAAGTACATACGAAAGCTTGTAAATAAAAGGGGGATGACTTTAAGATCGAGCGGGGTGGAATTTCAACGGCACACCGCTGAGGCAACTTCTTCGTCGTCCGGAGGAGGTGAGCCTTGAACATTGGGGGCCTCGGCAAAGCGCGGACGGAGAGCGTCGAGATCGGCCTCGGGAGGGCCAAATCTTCTTCAAGGCCGAGCAACATCCGCTGGCTTTAAACGAATCAAGAATTTCTTTGAGGTCGGTCGCGTGGCCACAAGTTAACATAAATGCGTACTCTTGAGTCCTTGTAGACTTCAACGGCTGTCTGCATGAAGCTTCTCGGTTGCCGACGGGCGGTTTCTTGGCCTCCCTGCGCACATCGTCTAGACGCCTCTCCATTTCCTCGGCCGGCGGTGGCGGACGTTCGGCTCGGCGACCTTAGCCTAAGCTCTTCTTCACCTGCGGGCAGGCAGGATCTCGCTCCGCTTGGCCTCGCAGCCGATTTCTCTCTCGAGTTGGCTTTGAGCCGTAGCCTCATCCGCTTGAGTCTTGAGCGATTCTTGTACCCCTTGAAGGGTAGCATAGGCCTCCCCGCGAGTCCCCGTGCCGCCTTTCCAGATCGGCATATTTTTCTCCAACTCACGAGTTCCCGATTGCATGCCATAAAAGCCCAATCATCCGCCCGGACATCCCTACATGGCGTCTCGAATTTGTTCTTCAAAGCGCTCTCCGAGTTGCTCGATACCTTTTGTCCGAGCACAAGCCGACACTCATCGCGACCGATCCGCCTCGGTAAAGCTCTCGATCGCTCCTCCATTGGCGTGGCGCATCGGACAAATTCCACAAACCATCGAGGGCGTAGTCCAATCATCCCCTCGCAATAATCATCTCTCACGACTTGGAGGGATGAAGTGACCTTCCCGGCCGAGGTCATCCGAGAAAGTTCGCGGACCTCCCCTTTCCGGGGCCCTGCTCGGGATGCTCGACGCCGTTGACCAACCCCTTGATCTGCCGGCTCCTCCATCACAATCCCTCCTCTTCTCCTTTGAAGAGGAGGCTCCACCGCCTCGGCACTCCATCGGCGGGGCGTTTACTGGCCGGATATCTGCTCTCCGAGCCACCTCCGCATCTCGCAGTTGATCGCGCAGCCGCCCGAGTTCGCCGCGTGGCCGTGTTCCTCACGCTGCGGCGTGCACGCAAATCAAGCCATGCCCTACACAAAGCAACCACCGTTAGAAGATCAAAAGAAAACAAAAGGACATTTCAAAAGGAAATGTGAAAAATACAATGTTTACCTCGAACGGCGGCCGCATTCGGCGGCTCGAGTGCGTGGTTCGCGCCTACGGGCGCGGATGATCTGCCCACGAGACTAGCCGTCACGGAGAGGCGCGGCTCGCTCGATTCTCGGCGCTTCCCCGAGAATGGGGCCGTCTTTCATTACAGGGAGGGTTCTCGCTGAGAGGCTCTCTCTCGACCTCCACCTCCCGCTCGGCCGCCTCGTCCCGAGCCGCCCCCCGGCCGGGTCGGGCGGGCGAGCGAGCCTCAAGCCAGCTGCGGCCAAGTTGGCCTCGGTAGCCAACCTCTCAATCCGCTTTGTCCATGATTCCCGGCTGGATGTTTTCGGCGCTTCGAATAAAGGTGGCCGACAGAGGCCCTTTGATGCCCTGATTCTCTATAAAGGAAAAAAGACAAAAGTCAATTACAAAAAAAAGCGAAAAAAAGCAAAAGCGAGAGAAAGAAGAAAAGATAGACTTACTATAGCCAAAAACAAAATTTGATGGAGGATGAAGAACAGTTTCCCTTCCCCCATCTCCCACGCGAGCTTGCCACTCGCCACTCACCTGAGCCATTTCTCCTTCCACTCCTTCAAGGACGAAGGGAGACCTTCCACCAAGCCGTCCGGATACCCCAGTCGAGTCTGTACATAATACCACCCGGACGGCTGGCCCCGAGATGAAGGAGTCGCTCGCCATATAAAGAGCTCGTTCATCTCCTTAAATTTGGGGCGAGGATACTTTTCCAGTGAAACATCACCAGGAGGCCTATGATCCTGCCCCAAGAAATAGGGTGCACCTGGGTCGGATGCATACCCCACTTGCAAAACCACCGCGTAAGGAAAGCCGGCAGTGGAAATCTCAACCCGTATAGAAGGCTGGCGGCAAATACGGCCAAGCAACCCGCTGGTGGGTACTGGGGAACCTCTGTGCCGTCCGGTACCCAAAAATCGATGCCACTTGGGATACGATACCTCCGCCGGAGCTCTCCCACCTCCCGAATCATCAGCATGCTCGGGATATCGTTTATATCACTCGGCGTCCACCGAGGCTCGACACGAAGACGAGGGCCTCCTCCTTGCCGGCCGTCGCCGTTACGGTGACCCACGGGCCCTAGTGGCCTCTCCGGCCTCGAGTCACCGGAGGGTTCATCTACCCGCTCCACGTTATCCCGCTCCGGCTCCGATGGGTCCATATTTTCTTCTTCCTGCTGGTACTGCCTAAAATCAACACTTAGTGATTCTTCGCCGGAACTCTCTTGTGCCAGCCCGGGCTGATACACCGTTCCTTCTCTAAAGACGGTCACTGGCGTCGGATCAAAGATAGTATGCGTCCGCTCCAAAGACGTTCCGCCTCGAGAAGAATCGGGAGAAGATATCTGAATAATGCTCGGGCTGTGAAGCGGAGATCGCCGTGCTGGTGAGAAATAAACAGAAGGTTCAGAGGGAGGATCTTCGATTTCAACCTCTACACTATAACTACGACTCCTACTGTCCTCAAAAGAAGACATTTTATAGAAAAAGGGAGAGTATTTCGAAAAAGTACCTAAGATCGAAGTCTCTGAACTTTGAAAGCCGACCCGAAATTTCTGCTCGGTCTTAGTCACTTTAGCTCAAAGGTTAAGGGATGCAAAAGTGGATAATGGAGGGAAACTGAGTATTTATAGATGGACTTCCCTCGATAAACGAAACGTTTATTCGAAAGACGCGTCTTTTTAAAACTCAAAAGCCGTCAAACGTGTCAGAGAACGTCGCGTCCCCACGCCCGACGAATCGACGTACCTTTTTCGATTCTGCGCAAGATTGGTCCAACCACAAGATGCCACGTATCTGTCATTATGGCAACCCACCAATGCGCCGTTTCATGCATTAATCACTACGCGACGGATGTCGGAATGAACAAAACCTTTAAGAAATCTGTTTCCCCATTAAATGTTTATCATTAGCATTAAAGTTTAACTCCGACTTGAGAAATTCTTCTCTCGGAATTAAACTTGGTGGTTTTTTGATGACGCCTTTCGCCGAGCTGGAAGAAATTAATCCACGCGTCATCGATCCGATACACGTCCGAGTAGGGGACTGCGGGTGACGTCGGCAATGTTCTTGCGGCGACATGTCACGAATTAGGCTCGCCCGCTCACGAGCCCAACCGCAACACGGCTGCCGGAGCCCCGAGCCCCGAGCCCAAATTTCGATGGGAAAGCATGCGCGACAGACTCATAAAAATAATCACTTGCCCATGCTTAACACTTTATTGGTATCGAAACTCGCTACATGGCGAAAGTTATGAAGAAAAGTCGACAAGTGGCAAGATTTGATGACATGCACGCTTAGAGAAGGACATGTGTCTTTCTCTAATTATTTTACTAATTAATAACTAGTTAGTGCAAAGATGACTATTGTAAACTCACTTACTCAAGGAGTATAAAAAGTCTCATAGAGAGATGGTAAAGGGAAGAAGGGGAAAAAGGAAATAGAGAAAAAAAGCAAGATTGTAAGAAAGACCGACCCCAATAATTCGGCCGGCATTATGCAAAAAAGCGAAATTAGCCATAAATAAACATACGTTACGCACGTTTATATTTCCACGTGTTAAATCTTTTACATATTTTTGCTTGTTGACCAAAACGTCGTCAACAGCTTTTATCACATATGTAGTCATTGGAAATATAATGATTTATATTATTTAGATTAATTAAACTCGTCTGCAAGTCACATTTTAATTGAAACACGAATACATCAATAAACTCATTTCCGTCAAAAATCAATCAAAAACTAGAACGTGTAAAACACTCCTTGATGGATTATTATTTACTAGTCGAACGAAGCCTAACGTTTATTGGGTCTTTCGAGTGATGCTTTAGGAAAAACAATTGTAGAGAAATTTAAGAAGAGATACGTAGAAGTGTACATAGGAGAGAGTTTATCACAAGTGATGCAATTAAGATAGGGATGTTATATATTTATATATATATATATATATATATATATACACACAAACAATACCCATGTGCTACACATAATTTGTTATCTATTAAAAGATAGTGTTGATATAATCCTTAACTTTTGGATTATTTGTTATTTCTTATATTTGTTATCTTTTAAATTCAAAAATATATATTATGAACTAATAGATTATTTCTCAATAAAAATATTTTTGAATAGATCGATCATCAATATCGACTTTTCCAAACTAATTGTGAGCAAATCCTTTATATTTGCCTTTTGGGATTATATTTTATCTTTTAGAATCTTGATTAAATTTGTTATCTTTAATTTTGTACATAGTTTGCCACAAGATAAATGTGAAGTCATCATGTGGAATTGAGAAGATGGGAAGTTGATAAATTATAACACTTCTAATGCCTTCCCATGTATCCAAAATATAAAGGAGATATGTCCAATTAACATATATATACAAAAATTCATGATATGCTATTTGTCCAATATATACTTACTCAAAATTCTAATATTTCTTCACTTGTCATGCATGCAATTGTAGAAATACAATCGACATTATAAAAATGTACAAACTTTTTATTACATTTTATTATGAGAAGTAAATATGTACATGTCTCGGCAAAAAGCCCCATTTGATATCTTGATCACATTGAAAAATAATGCAATTAGAAAGATAACACATCATATATATAGTATTTTCATGATAGTCTCATTAGAATTTACAAATCGGATATCTTTTTTTACGGATGGGATCTTCTATTTTAGTACTCTATATTAGACTTTTGATAGCTATTATTAGACCATAAGAGTCCGAACTTACCATTAGTTGACTTATACTTTCGCTCTCTAAACCGAAAATCCTCTCTCTCTAAACCCTAGAAAAAATCGATTATTGCTCTCCCTCTCTCTACCATTGTTCACCATCCCTTCACCCCCTTGCCATCGGCGCCCCTCCTCCATCCCCATGCTTTTGTTGTCCAGATCTGGGCAAAATTGTTTTTTTGGTCCGCGTTAAGTTGGCTCGATGTCGCTTTTAATCCTTTAATTTTTATGGGTTGCGTTTGGCAAACACTAACTTTTCTAAACCTGCACATTTAGTCCGATTTCAAAATTTCGGGGATATCTTATCCCTAAAATGCTGAGTTGGGCCATTTTTCCATGAAATGACTATTTTGCCCCCTTTTTTTGGAGGAAAACCTTGGTCATGTGCATATCACATGACTTGTTCAATATCTCAATGAAATTAAATAACAAATATAAATATAAGATTAAATTAAAGTAAACAAAAAAATCTGAACATATATTTATAATTTTAGATAAAGTTGATAAATATAAAATATATGTTTGACTTTTTTTTAATTTAATTTATATAAAATAATCGAGAACATGTATTTATAATTTTCAATTGTAAATAAAATTAAAAACTAGAAAAAAAAAAAAAAAATATGTATTTACAATTTCCAACTATATTAAAAATAAAAAAATAGAAACAAAATATATATATATATTTAAACTAAATTAAAATTAAAGAAAAATAGAAAGCAAACAAAATAGAAAAACCAAAAGAAAAAGAAAAAAATGTACTACTTGTGTTTTTTCTAGTTTTCCTTAATTCTTATTTAAAGTAGAAAAATATAAAATATATATTCCATAATTTTTATTTAAAGTTAAAATTAAAGGAAAAAATAGAAAACAACAAAACAGAAAAAAATATACATTTATAATTTTCTACTATAAATAAAAATAAAAATAAATAGATAACAAAAAAAACGGAAAACAAATATATATTTACAATTTTCCATTTTAATTTAATTTTACTTAATGTTGGAAAATATAAAAATATATGTTCGACTATTTTTATTTAAAGTTAATTTATTTATTTTTATTTATTTTTATTATTTAATTTATTATTATTATTCTACTTTTTCAAATTTTAATTTAGAGTTGAAAATAATAGATATATATGTTTTCTTGTTTTCTATTTTTTTAATTTTTTAAGATAGTTGAAAATTATAAATACATGTTTTTCTGTTTTTTTATTGTTTTTTTAAATTTATTTATTGTTGAAAATTATGAATATATGCTCGATTACTTTGTTTAAATTATTTTTAGAAAAAAAGTCGAACATATATTTTAATTTGTCAACTTTATATAATATTATAAATATATGTTCATATTTTTTCTTTACTTTAATTTAATCTTATATTTATTTTTATTATTTAATTTTATTGAGATATTAAACAAGTCAAATGCGATATGCACATGACCAAGGTCTTCCTCCAAAAAAAAGGGGCAAAATAGTAATTTCATGAAAAAGTGGCCCAACTCAAAGATTTTAGGGATAAAATATCCCAAATTTTGGAATCGGACTAAATGTGCAGTTTAGAAAAGTTAGTGTTTGCCAAACGCAACCCATAAAAATTAAAGGACTAAAAGCGAAATCGAACCAACTTAACGGACCAAAAAAGCAATTTTGCCTCCAGATCTGGTTTGGGGTGTATCTTTTTGCCCCAAATCTTCGATCTTTCCTGTATCTCCATGTATGTCGGTGATGGTGGAGCTTTGGAGGATTGAGTTTCAGATCTATGGTGGTGTGTCCTTGTTTTGGGGTGTGGTTGTGGCAATCATGTGGTGTTCAACTGGGTCGGCTGCGATGGAGGAGAGGATACAAGGGATAGCTACAAAAAAAAAAATACGGATAATGTTTAATCTCGTTAAAAAAACTCAATTATGTTTTAAAATTAAATATCATTTAAAGTTACAAAACACCCCTAATTAAAGAGATTTGCATTTATATAATAAATGTCTATTCTTAAAGGTGAAGTTTGTAAAACAAAAATAAATGTGAATGGATATTTTTAATTTTGAAAGCTAATTGAGTATTTTTATAATTTAGCTTAAATCTCAAAAGTAACTTTTATAATTTTCAATACATAGAATTATAAGTTGTCAAAGAAAAGCATATAACTATAAACTTCACCAAAAACAATTAATGGAATACAATTTATTATTTGTAAATTAGTTAGAAATTAATAGTAAATAATAACAAAAAAAAGTTATGGGGGCACATGCCCCCATATTAGATACATGGATCCGTCATTGGGTGGGCGGTTATTGTCCTATAGTGTGTGCCGCATGACTTTCGAAAATCCCCGCCTGCCGGATTATTCCCCGCCTGCACACTAGCCCCCTTGTCCGCCTACGCTTTTTTTTCCTCCGATTAGGCCCCACCTAACCCGTCTGTGCACCGCCTAACCTCACTTTCGCTTAGCGCTAGGCCCCCCTGCCGCCGCGCCCGAGTAGCTCCTAGCGCGTTTTAGAACATTGGTGTGTGATGGTTGCTCGTGCGGGTGGCTTATAGTTTGCGATCCCATTAGGATTGAAGTCTGCTAGCGTGGATGTGCACTTAGTTTTGGTTGTGGAGTTTTGTTTGTGAATTAGATCCGATCGCCTTGTCAATTCTCCACTTGGCTTTTCTTTAGTCATGTCGACCTTTAGCCAATTGGCTATGTTTGTAGTTGTAATTTCGGTTTTGAGTTGTTTTAATAAAATTACTATCGTTCGAAAAAAAAAATATAGCCATTATTTGACTATCATTAGACTATATTAAAACCCCATAATTATTTTGACAACTTAATTATATATTACTCCTTGCCAGTACTATATATTAGACTTTTGATAGCTATTATTGAGGTAAAATAATAATTGTTGCCACTTAATACTATTAATTATCCGCGATAATTTGTACGTACGTTACTGCTTAATGTTTTATTACTATAACACTATGATTAATTCTTTCGGTATTAGAGTATGAAAATGGGTTAATTGTGATATGACTGATATCCTCATCCTACATGAATGACCAAAAAAATTATGTACATATACTTTTTTTTAACAACAAATCAATAACCATTTAAAACTCAATTTCAAGTTATATCAAGAAACTTGTCAAAAAAAAAAAAAAAAAAAAAAAACCTTTATGAAGACCACAAGTCTTGACTCCATCAATGTCAAAATTTTCAGTGTTATTTTGGGAATACCATCATGTAGATATGTGAGCTTTGTCTCCACTTTCTTCCCCACTCAAAAAATTGAAAAAGTAAAAAAAAAAAAGAAAAGAAAAAAGAATGCCTACTTTTTTCTTGTTGTTTTTATTCTCTACTGATGTCACCACTTTCTCATTGGTTCAAATAGGATAAGACCATCATGAATTTGCACATCCTTTTATATATATTCAATATATATATATATATATATATATATATATTCTGTTGTATTCGGTGTTTGATTTTATAGAAAATCGTGCAGAATAATGGGAGAGAATAAAACGCCCAATGCGATTAAATACAACTTGCACGGGTCCGACTGTGAAAAATGAGAAGATTTAGACAAGATGTTATAAATGCGAATGGGATGATCATGAACATCCTGCGGGTCTGTTCATATAGAAATTTGGATGTCCTTTCAGAATAGGTGCATTATTTGGTCTGAATCGATATTGAACAGACATGTCCAGTCGCTGACGAGTGCAAAGTGTATTTCTAAAGAGCCTAATGCGACTAAGTGCGGCGTGCGTGGAGTGGAGCCCACCTCCGTCCCGGTGCTTATTTGAGCTAGCAATTCGCTAATCGAAATCGACTTGGTCCCACTTTATGGTGTCTGTAAGGGAGAGCTCCACACGATTACTCCTTATTATTGGTGATGCTCTATGTAAACAAGTCAAGATTTTAAAATGCTTTCATGTGAGATGACTTTCCACATTCTCACTCTTTTCATATTCCCATATATAAAAAATATTTAAATGGCTTAATTTATACATTAATTTCTCATTCATCCTAAATTGGTTTTGAGAAATTCAAAATGCTAAATTCATCTATATGTGGTGTAGATTATGATTATATCATTTATATTCCACAACTAATAAATGATCTCATCACTTAAATAATTGATCAAAATCGGGTTAAAACTCATTTTCCTAAAATAAATTTCTAACATATACTATGAAAATGTTTTTTTGCCATCAGAACTATTCAAGGTTTTTGACTTTGCTTCATAAACATTTTTTTGGATACCTTACTCATGAAGTCCATGGATTTTTTTCTGACTCACTTTTGATTGAAAATTCAACTGAATTCTCATCACATGATATGCATTGGATTATTAAGGTGACAATTTGGATTAATCTAGTGATCATGTACATTTTATGGTATTCCTGTTGAATGTTCCTTTAAAAGTGAGTTAAAAATGAGGAAATTTGAAAAACCCGTGGACTTTATAAGGAAGTAATAATGTGTCCAAAAAAAGAGCCGGTGAGACAAAGCGAAAAACTCGAATAGTACGAATGACAAAATATATTTCCACATATATATATATATATCTTCATTTAATTACTATTTATTTTTGCAAACATTATTGACTCTACAACAATCATTAATTGTTGATCTCGTTGTCAAGTTGTTTTTTTTATACTTTGTACTTTGTCTGATACGGTTAATGGTGGGGGATGGTGCCTTCTTAGAATAATTATTAATCTTCTCGCATGTTATTTCATTCTTACGTATGACTCAATGGGGTCTTAATCCACTAACAATGTGGATAATTAAAGTTGTTTATGAGTGTTTAAACTAATGAAGATGTTGCGACTTATCAACGAGATTATATCTCCTACATTTATTAAAAATAAAAAACGCCACTTAACGAGATGTTAAAGTTCCATGTGGTAAGAATGGAGCCATAACTTAATAAAATTATAATTACACCACTAATTCAACATTATATTTACGAAACCAGTTACCATTGGAGAATTTTGGCATTTGGTAAATATCATTTTCATCGACATAAAAAGGGACGAATTTTATGTTTGTAAACCTGGATTACCAATTATCGGTTGACATTTTTTGCAAGTAATATTCTCGATGTTAGAGTTTATTCAGCTAATTAATTGATTGAGCAGATTCCTTTCAACATCATTTGATACATATAAGGCAACATTAGGATGAGTTCTTACATATGCAAAATGATTGTTGCATTTTATACATTCTAGGGATAATTACAAAAAAAAAAAATTAATTTCATCTTACATTTTTCCCTTCAAAAGCAAAAAGATTTCATAAACTCAATATTACATACCCCTTTAAATTTTTTTGGAGTAGAGGAAGGGTCATGTGGAATTGAACCTCGGATCTCGATCCGAGCATGAGAGTGTTTAACCACTAAACTACTATCTGATTCCCAGCTACCCCAATAAATTTAAAACAAAATCAGATCCCAAGGGTTTTTTGTAATTTTAAAAAATCTCTAGATTTTTTTGTAACTATCCCAAACATGAGGTTGTTTGTTTTGTAATTATTCCTATATTATATAAAAATTGAGTAACAGAACTTTAATTCCAACTCTAGAAATATTATTATGTTTTAACTCATACGAGAGGACAATTTAATTTAATTTAATTTATTAAAAAATTAAAACAAAATTTGATGAGCCTTAGACCGCGGTTGGATGTGGAGGGTTTTACGAGCTAGCTCCACCTTCAGCTCCGAACATTTTTCTCGCCGTCTCTGTTATAAATTGAATAGAGAATAATTTCTTGAATTAAATTGCCAATTTTCTTGATTTGATGATAATATAATTATGAAATAGTAAAAAAAGTGAAAATATTATATACTTGCATGCTTGGTATTGGCATTACAAGGAGAAGGAAGTGCTCAACACTTAATTATAGTCACCTTTGAACCTAACATGAAAAAAGGGGCACAAACTTGTCAACTTCAAATATAGCTTTCTATTTTTCTTCTTTGGTGCCTCCATTAGTAACTTGTTGGTTTCATGTACCACTAACTTTTCCTCAATATCTTTTTGTTCACCATTTCTTTCTCATTGATTGTATTTAATTAATCCTTTGATTACATTGTCAAAAATAACAGTGGACTTAAGGTAATGACAAAAAAACATATTGCACAAGTAGATTGTTTTTTCTTGACAGCCTATTTATGTATTTTTCTTTGAGTGAATTCAAATTTCAAATTCAGGAGGTGTAAATGATTTTGAAGTATTGAAAATTCTCATAGATTTTTTTACCAAAACAATAGAAAATATATTCAAAACTCAATAATAAATCGCTAACCCAAGATAAGGGTCACTCTCAACAATGCATATACATATATGTCAAAGGGAAAACTCGAGAAAGGAGAAAGATCGCTCCTCGAGGAGAAAAACAACACTCAAAAAGTAAACAAACTAAAGGCTCCTATAGAGGAGACTAAACCACTCCCAAAAGGAGGACTAGATACTCCCCAAGAGAGACCCACAACCGAACGATACGGGCACGAGCTACATCACACTCTAAGACAAACTACGGATGCGCTACGAGTTTCTCAAATCAATCTAAATAAATACACCAACAAAAAGGAAAATAAGAAAAGTGCAATAAAATCAAACAAAAAAACCAAACAAACTAAAAAAAAAAAAGCAAAATATAGAGAGAAAATCACCTCTCCATCACCCAAATCTATTGTCGCACCGGCCGATCCAGAGGCAAGTGAAGGTTGCGCCCCAAAAATTTTCAGATTTTTCTTCTTCTTTATTTTATTTGTTATTAGTTTATATTTACGTATAAAGTATTGGAAAAAGTACATTCCGCCCCCAAAATTTTGAGAGAAAATCTTGCAATTATATTGATAAATTGGTTCCCCCAAGTCTCAATTCCCACAGCTAACCCACCTCCACGAAGTACCTCCCAAGTCCGGATCTAAATCACGTAAAAAAACCTCGCAGTGGGGAGTCCTGACCGGCGACCGATCCATGGATACTACCAACAATTATGAACAAGTAAAAAAGCAAAAAAGCCATCCACTTTAGACTTGAAGGACCCGACCCATAGCTCGGGTCGGGTTGACCCTAGCTATCAATTAATTACTTAAAGTGTATTAGCTGATGGTCTCCCAACAAATTAAACCGTTATTTGGTCGAATCAAATTACTTAAATTCACCTTCAAATGAGAACCATGTAAATCTGTAAATGTGGTTTCTAATTTTATGGCCTTAATTTATCGTAATCAAAGTCTTATCATTCTGGTACGATTTGTCTCCAGGAATATATAAGTATTATAAATACAACAAGTCACAAGTGTCATCTGTACAATAATTTGAAAATCGCAATAAAGTTACATAAGTCATAAGTGCAGCTATAGTGATTGGTAGGTAATATTTATTTTATAGACAAAAGTAAATTCAGACTTTAAAGATTAATGGCCCTTACGAGTTACGGACCATTTATTATTGTGTGTTTGTATTCGTTCTTTCGGACGTCAAAAAGGTCAAGTTATACATGTGTTGCTTTCCCATTGATGCTAAACTTAATAAAAAAATAAATAGATAAGAGAGTGGTTGGTTAAATTTTTAGAAGATCTTTTAAGTTATTATTACATTTTGTATTAGTTTTTCAATTAAACTTATTTTAAAAATAAGTTCACGTATTTAAAAAAAGGTTATATAAAACTTATAAGATGTTAATAAATATTCCTCCTATTCACAATAAGTGTCATTCTTTTCGACATAAATTATTTTCCAAAAAGAATGTCTTTTCTCACATTTCCAGGTTGGTGAGAAAAAGATTTTCCAAATTACCCTTAAATATATTGTTTTCCAACTAACACTAATACCTAAATTTGTTTGTTCCAAAGTAGTATTTATTATTAATTAAGGGTATATTTGGTATTTTAATACAATCCTTAATATGTGCGTTTTTTCCTAAAAAGACACTTATTTTGAATAGGAGGAGTAATAATGATCTTCAATTTGTGGAAATAATGTTATCTTCTATTTTGTTAAAATACAATTGAAAAACTTATAGAGTTGTAACAAAGAAAAAAATATGCGTTAATTTGTATAGATAAATTAATTATTTAGACAACACTACAAGAAAACAATCAAATTCCAATAAAATAATTCCAACAAAATATAAAACTATTGGAATTTTTAAAATTCCAACGGAAATTCCAATGCTATATTATACCATTGGAAAATTCCAATGAAAATTCCAACGATAAACAAAACCGCTGGTATAAACTATTGGAATTCCCATTGGAATTTAAAATTTCAACGAAAATTCCAACACCACAACAAACCATTGGAAAATTCCAACAGTAATAAAATCATTGGAATAAACAATCGAAAATACTATTTGAATTTTAAAAATTCCAACATAAATTCCATCGCTAAAACATATCATTGGAAAATTCCAACAAAAATTCAAAAGGTATACAAAATATTGGAATTTCCGTTGGAGTTATTAACTCCAATGGAAATTCTAATGGTACAACAGATTGTTGGAAAATTCCATTGGAAATTCCAATACCATTGGAAAATTTCAATAGGGGTTAAAAGATTTGATAGTATTAACCATATTGATAAAATATATCTTCTCTTCGAGTCGTATTAAAACTACATAGTTAAATGTGATTGACTTGGGACAAATTGATGATGGGTGACCTACTTAGAAGTTAAATATATTATATAATGAGATAAAATGATTTGAATATTTCAACGGATATAATAAGGGAAAATTAGATATTTAGTCCGCTAACTAAGTTGGCCTGTTTTGACATTTAGTCCTCTATGTTGTCCAGTTTTAATTTTAGTCCAATAATTTACACTTTTGTGCACATTTAGTCCTTTTTTCGCCGAACTTATCAATATTCGTCGAAAAATGTTGATGTGGCGTTTTAATTTGGGGATTTGTTCAATTTTGGCGGGAAAATATCCAGTTGGATGTATATGTGTTAAAAAATAAATTAAATAGACTTAAAAAAATGCCATGTCATCAAAAAAATAGGAGGAAAAATGTAGTTGCCTTTCCCCCCAAAAGTACATACATTATTAAATCCTAAAATGAAGAGAAATTGATGGCTCAAAAGCTACTCTAGAAAACCGTATGCTAAGTGCACATATCGTTTTATAGTATAGATTATTGAGTACCGAGTGTCATTCCCACGAGGATTGTAAGTACTAATAATTATTGTGTTTTTGTTATCTAATCTAGCAATTTTCAGAGTTTTGATTGTTTAAAAATGAAAAATAAAGAATTTAAAATAATTATAACTTACAATAGATCAAATAAAAGTAGATTGTAGAATTAAGAAATCAAGAGCTAGACATGTGTTTGAATGTAAATCCCTATAGAATGTTTTTGTCATTTAACAAGATAAAGATACAACCAAAAACCCTTTAGCAAAAATCATCCTCTTTTAATAAAATTTCATGTTTCATGGACCGTAGAAATTTCCGATTTAAGTTAAACTCTCTATCAAGCGCGAATAACTTCTAATCTCAAGTTGATTAACTGAAATATCTTTCTAGTTAAAAACCCCAAGACATCATTATAACGATTTGTGAATTCTCATATTAGGTTCGACCCTAATCTAGAAGATTTATGTCGTCCTATATCTAGGATTACATGCAACTCCTTTCACTTATATAGGTTCTATTTCACCATGAATCTCTCGATTTCCGGGTGAAAAATAAACTTCAAATCAATATTGCATATACCAATTCGAATGAATAAAGCATAATATAAGTGAATCACACAAACCATGAAGATTTTATTAAATATATACAAGCCTTTAATCACAAATTCATTCTAGAGTTCATTACATTCAAACACTAGAAATTTAGCTACACATGGCTTTGACAAAGAGTATGCTACACAAGAAGATTTGAATAAAATGAACATGGTATACTTAGCTCTTATTCAAGACCAATACAAGACTTCCTCCTTGGTTGATTGCAATGATGTTGAGCTCCAAGCCTTCTCATCTATCACGCTTCTTCAACTTCCAACTCTACCTCTCTTTTATCCTCTCAATGTCTTTTTGCTTTGAAACTTAGAGTGAATGAATTCATCCTCCATCCCAAACTCTTGGCTTTTATAGACATTGTTTTTGTGAATGAACACATTAACAATGTCATCTCTTGCAAATAATTGCTCCACTACCATAGTTGGGTTGTTGAATCCTTGTTTTCATGTGATAATTGAGGGAATAATGGGGCTTAATGCAACAAAATGAGATGTAAAAGTTGTACAAAAGTTGTCAAAAAGCAAAAAAGGAAAAGTTTCCATAATTTTCGCCAAAAGAGAATTTGAGTTGGAGACAAAGCACGTCCGTGCTTAAAAGCACGACCAGGCCGTGTTCGTCAAAAATGACGAGCACAGCCAGGGGGGTTGGCAAGGGCGTGTTCATAAAAAATGACGAGCATGGCTAAACAGTGATATTGGGCCTCATGATCGGCATCCCGGAAAGAGATGCCATATAGGTTGTCAAGGGTCGGTTGGTTGGTGCGAGCGGCTCGGTCGGCCCCGGGTTGCGGGGGCCACGGAGGATAAAGCACCACCGGTACGACTGCGCTTTGACCTGGGATTCCTATGTCAATATAAACTTATAACAGTGTGAAAAATCATTCTAAGAGACATAGACAATATTCCAAGCAAACCCAAGCATGAAGAATCACCAATTCATCTAAAATTCCACAAGTATTCAACAAGAATGATAGTCAAAGATGGAAAGCTTAGTTGAAAATTAACTTGTGTTCTACAACAAAAATCCCCTTGGCAACAACAATTCAAGAATATCAATCTTCAACTACTATATATTTAGTATATGAACCCAAGACCAATTCCTCAAATTCATTTCATGAATAACAAGAACAAATGACCAATTCCTTATTTTAGCAAAATGAACACAACAAGAATAATTTTCCACCATTATCACAATAATCAAGAAATTACTACAAACAAGCCCAATTAACTCATAAATAGCACAAGAAACATATCATAAAATAGAATTCATGATTCTAGCATTGAACATCATCATCTATCTAAATTTCAATTTCCCTAATTGCAATTTCTAGGGCATGAAAAATTGATAAAAAGAAAAAAACTCATGAACATCTTAATTACAACATGGGAGGACCTTCACAACATACAAAATAATATAACTTCTAATTAAAACAAGAAAAAAATCGAAATTAAAAGCAAAATTAAAACAAAGAAAAGAGCAAAACACATACCTTGGTTGCATTGTGAGGAGAGGGATTGGGGAACCTTGTGGGGGAAAGGTATGTGGTGTGGTGTGAGTGAAGAAATTGAGAGGAAAAAAAAAAAAGAAATTTGGGTTGTGAGGGGAAGAGTTTGAGAAAAAGGGGGATTGGGGAAGAAGAAGAAGAAGGGGTTTGGGGGAAGAAAAAGGAATAAAATCGGGCCGAGTCAAGTCACTATGCCGGATATACAAGAAGTCAATCAAGACTCAAATGAAGACTTCGCTTTGTGAAACAAATTGAGTATGGCAAGGAGGAAAAGACAAGAACTCGATCAAGGAGTATCACCGGGATACAACTGTGTGAAGTGTCGGTCAAGTCAACTCAAGAAGCTTGAAGTCAAGTTGAAGTGACAGATGAGTCTTTCAATTATTGGAGCAGACTCAAGTCACCTGGGAAAAGGTAGTCGCAAAGAGGAGTTAACTAAAAAAATCCGTTGTACGTAAGTCAAGAATATTACCTAAACAAGCAATACTTCCATTCTCGCCATGTATTAAAGTGCTCGGTCCCCGAGCGTGGAAAAGGAATAAACTAATGGGAAGATCGCACCTTGTGTCGATTAAAAGTCAATGTTCATTTAATATGAGGAAATGTCAATATCAAGGATCGCAACAAGACAAGCCAACGAACACACGTGACTTTTGAAAATCAGCTTATCTCTTCAACGGCGATTTTTGAAAGTTCACTATAAAAGGCCGAGGAATCACTTTGAGAAAAGGTAACCTTGACAACCTCGAACCATTCAAGCTATTATTCGAATCGTAACTCCAAAATATTCTCAAGATATTCAAGCAAATCCTCAAGACCAAGCCGTGAAGGAAAGACAACTTCTCGACTATTGAAGATGAAACTTTTGAAGAATCAAAAGGGTCTACATTCCAATGAGGATTGTAGATAGGTTCAAGGTCGAATCGCCTCAAGTTATTGGAGGGCTTCGTGATCAAATCCAAAGCTTGAGCAAGTGAGTGAAAATAGCAAGCAAGCGATGCATGCAATGAAGAAAGGCGAGTCGAGACGAGAAGCCACCAGTGTGACCAAGGCATCTACAGATCGAGTCCCAAAGGATCAAGTCACCAGTGATCAAGACACTTGAATCGACCGATAACCACTTTGTACTGATCAATACTTAGTGGATTCCTCCAAGAGTTGGAGAAGAGAGGATTAGAAAAATTACCCCATCTTCAAACCTCTATAAAAATTATTGTGTCATTTACATTTCAAAGATTTAATTTCTCGCATATTATTTTACATCTCACGATAATTTGCTATCCAACTCGATAATTAATAAAGTGCTAAAACCAAGTGTTAAAACAAACTTAAACCAAAATTCAAGGGTATTAAGTCTTCCAATAAACTTTCATCTCAACCAAGTTAAGTATTAGACTAAACAAATTGAGTTATTCTATCAACAACTTCGGCCGAGTCTGTTGAGGCTAACTCTATTTGGTTAACTAACTTAGTCATCCATCAAGGACATAATCGTGGAATTAACTCAACTAATTTAAAAGGACTAAATTCGAAAAGTTGGTAAGGTTTATTCAACCCCCTTTTAAACCTTACTCACACCCCTCGGGACCTAAAAGTGGTATCGAGCGGTTGGTTCATTGAGCCTTCCGCACCGTTCTCAACTAGATCTCCAATCTTTCAAAGAAGTTTTTTTAACACTTGTTCTTTCAAAAGCCATTTTTAATACAACAAAGTTATTATCATGGATGCAAATTTGACACGCATTCCTATGTTCACCATTGAAGAATTTGATGACCGGAAAATTCGTGATGCGAGCTCATTTATCACCTTTACATGATGAGATGTGGATAGTGATAGAGGATGGGCCACCGCAAATAATGAAGGTGAACACAAAGTGGCAAGGAGAGTTGTTGTAGCCGAAGGAGAAGAGGTCGCTCCTCCTAGACCAACTATGGTTGAAAAACCTAGAGCCGAATGGACAATTGATGGCGTAAAAAGATACAACTTGGACAATGTGGCCAAGGATATACTTTGCAAGACTTTGGACAAAGCCATGTTTAACAAAGTCGAATCTTGCAAGACAACAAAGAACTCGGGATAAACTAACCTTAATTTGTGAAGGATCTCGAGAAAATTAAAGAAAAAAATTATCTCGTTGTTCAAAAATTTGAAAACTTTAAAATGCTTGCGGGTGAGACAATGGATCACCGGATGCTAGATTCATCAAATTACGAATGAGCTCTCAAAGATTGGGTAAGAATACACACATAAGTAGATGTGTATGAAGATACTAAGGAGCCTCCCACCGAGTGGGAAATGAAGACCATGGCTCTAAGGCACTCGATGGACCTATAAAAACATCAAATCATGAACTATTCTCGGACCTCAAAGCTTATGAGTTCGAATCGAGAAGAAAAGATCAAGAGGAGACAGCTTGTACCCAAAACAAATTGACTCATAGTTAAGGAAAGGAAGAGAGCGAGACCAAAGAAATCATTGACCAGGAGGAAATTGCCTTTAATGGTTAAAAGATTCAACAAGTTCTTCAACAAGAAATATAAAAGAAACAAAGGTGAATCCTCCGAAGGCATTCACTTTCCTCCAAGTCAAGGAAAGATAGGCCAACAAAGAGAGGTGAGTATCAAAAGGTCGAATATCAAAGAGTCGACAACCCAAGAAATGAGAGAGCCGATCAAAAGTTGAAAACCCGTGTTGGAATTGCAGATAACCAGACACTTTGCTATTGGGATCGCTCATATCATGTAGTCAATAAATACAGAATGAAGAAGAAAGAAGAGTCTTCAGAGAAAGAAGACAAGAAAAGAAAAGAGCAATGTTGGTCCGAGATCAAACAACTAAGTCAAAAGATACAACACTCGTAAAAGTAGTGAAGTTGACTACTCAAGTGACTCTGAAGAAGAAGCCTTAACTGCCTAATGGACAAAGAACAAGATCAACCTCGACCAAGAATATGAGGTACACTCTAACTCATCTCACTCGCATTCTAGTGATAGTGATTGTGACACACACTTCATCACCCACCGATCTTTATGATTCATTAGGAAAATGATGAAAGACTTTGAGCACATTAAATCCTCACACACACCGTTAAATGAGGAAAACAATCACTAAAAGTCAAAACTCACAAATTGACTAAGGAGCCGAGTGCTCTAAGTCACATAGCCGATGAGAACAAAGAGTCAAGGCCGAAAATGTTAAACTAATAAAGAGAAAGTGCTATAGAAAAGAGAGAAAATGATCTCAAAAATGTGATTGCTTCATTCACAAAGGTATCTAAATCATTGGATGCCCTTATCATGAGCCAAAAAGAATGTGGAGACAAGACAGCATGGATTCAATTCCTTTATGCATAGTCGGACTCCAAGAGTGATCTTGGAAAAGGATCTTCAAGTAATGAAGCATTTCAAAAATCCAAGACACCAAATATTGCACAAACATTCATTCCAAAGCACAATCACAAACAAATTGGCCTTGGATATAAAGGAAAAGGAAAACAACCCGAATGAGTATGCCGAGAGAGGACAAATGAGAAGAAATCCAAAGAGTTCCTCAAAGAAACTCCAAAATGAAGTACTCCGTGAAGAAGAAGCAGAGCTACCGAGAATCCCCAGGAAGTTCTATCAAAGATGCACAAATGATGGGAATGGTAGAAACTACCCAAGTCAAGTGATTGGAATAATGTGAAATATCAAAGAAAGACCTATGGAATACATGCCAAAATGGCAAAGGTCTAGAACTCAAAGAAAGGTCATTCCAAAGATAAAAGAGATATCCTCAAGACACATATGCACCCAAGCACTACACTCATAAATATCACAACTACCCAAAGAAGGCAATTGCTAAAAACACACACACAGCATACGACAAAAGAGACAGTTGTATGAACCTAAAGCCCCCAAGCAATTTGCCAAAGCGAATTATGATTTTGGCACGTATAGATGGCAACCTCTTGAGTCGGTTCATTTGGCTATAAGTTGGTTGGATCATCTTACAAGATTAACCCCTCAGACCCAGGCAAGTATGGGTACCTAAAAACTAATTTCCTTGATTGCGTTTCAAGGAACAACGAGTGCTAAGGAACCTGGTACATGGATAATGGTCGCGTTCCGCATACGACAGAAACAAGAAAAATCTGTCAAAATTCAAGGAGATTAGAGGTGCAAAAGTCATATTTGGAGGAAAAGAAGCTCCGGGAAATAAGAGGCACAAGATCCATCAAGAAAAATGGATTAGAAATCACGAGATGTTGCATACGTTGAAGGCCTCAACTTCAACTTATTAAGATCGCCAACTCGTGACAAGGGCTATAATGTTGGATTCAATATGGGAGTATGCCAAATCAAAGACATCAATCAAATGAAATAGTGTTGCAAGGATCCGCATGAAGAACATGTATGTGGTAGATTGGTCGATCGCCACACCAAGCACTTGTCTCTGCTAGCAAAGAGTACAAAATCAAGTTGGGGGCACAAGAAACCGAGTCATCCGAATTTCAAGACAATTAACAAGCTTGCAAGGAGTAATCTTGTAGAAGGACTACCGACTTCGATGTACAAGAAGGAAAGTGTTTGTGATGCATGCCAGATGGGAAAACAGATCAAATCATCATTCAAAGAGAAGTCAAGTACATCCTCAACAAGGATATTGCATCTGTTGCATATGGACCTATTTGGTCCAAATTGAGCCACCATCATAAGTGGAAAGAAATACACTCTAAGTAGTGGTGGATGATTATTCAAGATATACATGGACAATCTTTATGTGTAAAAAGAAGGAATCTTTGCGAAGTTACCTCAACTGATGAAAAGGGTTCAAAATGAGAAGAGTCAAACCATTATTAAGATAAGATCTGATAGAGGAACTGAGTTTGTCAATGGAATAATAACTCGATCGTATTGAAAATGGTATAGCTCATGAATTATCTCAGACAAGAACTCCACAAAAAGAAATGGAGTAGCGAAAGAAGAAACAGAACTCTCAAGAAAGTCGCAAGAACCATGTTAGTCAAGGATTGCCAAAAGGATTTTGGGTCAAGCTATCAATACCGCATGTTATATTCAAAATAGATGCATGATAAATAGACAAATGACAACAACTCCCTATGAGATTTGGACAGGAGAAAGCCAAATGTTGCATACTTTAGAATATTTGGATGTAAATGCTTCATCTACAACAATGGCAAGGATAATCTAAAGGATTTTGACGCTAAAGTCGATGAAGGTATCTTTTTGGGATACTCGCTTAAAGTAAAGCCTCGTAGAGTCTTGAACAAGAGAACTATGGTCACGTAAGAGTCTATCCATGTGGTTTTTGATGAACCCAATGTAAATGGAGAAGACATAGAAAAGTTAGGCGATAAGTCGAATCACCAACTATGCGAAGAGTCCCTATGTTGAAGTCAAGCCGAATAATCAATCAAGATGAAGGTGAAATAGCTGAATCTCAAAGACAAACTAGAAAATTTGCAAAACAAGTGATGATGAGAGAGTGTCCAAGACAACACAAACAAGCAAGACGATCGAACCCCAGTGACTTACTTCAACCAGATGTGAGATGGCTGAGAGACCATCCACCAGAGCTAGTCATTGGAGATGTAAGAGATGGTGTAAGAACCAAATCCAGAGCTCAACAAGAAGCTATGTTCACTTGTTTTATTTCCCAAATAAAGCGAAAAGATGTGTCCCAAGCACTGGATGATACACATTGGATTCAAGCCATGCAAGAAGAGCTGAATCAGTTTGAAAGGAACAAAGTATGGGAATTGGTGCAAAGACCAACCCATCAAAATGTTATTGGCATAAAATGGGTTTTCAGAAACAAAATGAATGAATAAGGTTCTGTGGTAAGAAACAAAGCAAGATTGGTAGCCAAAGGGTATTGCCAAGAAGAAGGAATAGATTTTGATGAAACATTTGCTCCTATTGCAAGATTAAAAGTAATAAGGATGTTTCTTGCCTATGCTTTGCACACAAGAACTTCAATGTATATCAAATGGATGTAAAAAGTGCATTCTTAAATAGATTATTGGAAGAAGAAGTCTCGTAGGTCCTGGGGGGTGTAAGTGTAAGGTTTAGAAGGGGGGTTGAATAAACCTTACCAAATTTTTGATTTAGTCCTTTTAAATAATTCGAGTTGATACTACACAATTTGTGTCCTTGGTGGACAGCCAATCTAGTTAATCAAGAGAGTTAGTCTCTCAATGCACTCAACCGAAGCCGTTCTTTGAATAACTCACCGTTAAGTCTAAATTAACTCAACTCGTGGTTTGTTTTCATTGGAAGACTTAACACCCTTAAGTTTGGTTAAGTAGAGAGATTTAGAGCTTGATTTAGTACTTAGAGATTATCTAATGGATAGCAAATATGTCAACAGAAAATAAACAAATATGATGCAAGAATTAAAGTGCTGAAATGTAAATGACACAATAAGATTTTTATAGAGGTTTGAAGATGGGGTAATTCTTCTACTCCTCTCTTCTCCAACTCCCGGAGGAATCCACTAGGTATTGATCAAGATATACAAAAGTGGTAAATAATCCCGGATACAAGTCTTGATCACACAAATGACTTGATCCTTTGGGACTCGGTCACGAGACGCCTTGATCACTCAGTTGGCTTCTCGACGACTCGGCCTTTCTTCACAGGCAAATGCGCTTTCTACTCTGCTCACTTGCTCAAGCTCTTTGGATTTGATCACGAAGCCCTCCAAAAGCTCAAGACTTGGTTCGACTCTTGAACCTTCCTACAATCCTTCGAGGAATGTAGACCCCTTGATTTTTCAAGTATTTTCCTCTTCAACCGATTGAAGTTATCTTTCCTTCACAGTGAGTGTTGGATTGATATTCTTCGTAGTGTAGGCTTGAGGATTGAGAATATTTCGTGTTTACGATTCTAATAATTGCTTGAACGTTTGTGGTTCTGGTCTCCTTTATTCTCAAAGTTATTTCTCAGCCTTTTATAGTGATCTTTCAAAAATCGCCACAAGAGATAGGCTTATTTTTGAAAGTCACTTGCAAATCGTTGGCTTGTCTTGTTGCATCCTTGGAATTGCCATTTCCTCGTATGAATTGTTTTTCACCTTTTCGAGTTCGACACGGTGTAGTGCTTCCCATTGGTTTATTCCATTTGCACGCTTCTCGACTGAGCACTTCGAGAAAGGTGGTATGGAGATATTACTTGTTTAGGTAATTCTCTTGATTTCTCGTGCAATGGATCTTTTTCATTATCTCGACTTGACCGCATTTCCTTGCTTTCCCCAGGTGACTTAGAGTCGCCTTCCAATCATGGATACTCCACTCACCGCATCTCGATTGCTTCTTCCATGAGAGTTCCCGTCTACTCTTCTTTTACCATAATCGGTTGTCTTGCAAATGAGTCTTCCTTCTAGTCTCCATTGTCTTCTTGCATGTTTGGGCGTAGGCGACTTAACTCACCTTGACCAGCCCTTTTTTATTACAATGCGCTTTACAACAAAAATGGGGTGCCAACTTCCTATTCTAAGTTTTACATGGCATTCATCAAAATCTAAACAATAAATTTCCTAACAATTTCCCCACTTTTGATGATGCCAAAACTTAAACCATTCAAAAATACAAATAGCAAAGATACATACATATAGTGTATTGACATAGAATGTATGGGTAGAATCAATCCTTTTATTGATCATAACATTCTTGTTCTTTTACACAATCAAGTTTACACGGTGTATCGTGAGCAAACATTTGTCTACACAAAAAAATAAAGAATTTATAGCTTTATTGCGTAAGACTTACATAGTATGTATTTACATCATAAAATACATGAAGGGGTGGACAACAACACTTCATCTCCTTCGTTGTCTCCTTCTTTCATCTTGTTCAAAGATCTTCTCTTTCTTCTCTTTTTCTCATCGTGAGTCGCCTTCTTCTTTTCTTTTCATATGCCTTCCTCGGCAGCTTCATCTCTTCTTAATCTTTCATGTCTTTCCTCCCATAGCCGAGTTTGTCTCTTGTTTTCTTCTTCTATTCTTTTCGCATACTCAAAGATTACTTTTACCCACTTGCAAATTTGCTATTTGGTCAAGACACCCCGCAGATCCCTCCTTTCTTGCCTGGATCTACGTATTCAATGTTTTTGGGGCGGATGCCTAGGTCTCAAACCTCTTCCTCCACCACACGCTTCTTCCTCTACCTCTGCGGGCGTGTATTGTATCAGACGCGGGTCTTCTTCTTTCCAAATGAGTGACCGGCGAGTGACCAGCAGAGCGATCGCTAGGTAGTCTCTTACTCGTCGCCTTCTTCACATAACGTGAGACCCTTTTCCCAAGATACAAGTCCCAAGCTTGAGCCATAGACATATTTGCAAAGTATCCTTCGGATGCGGCGTTTTAAATTCATCAACTCGATCGTGGCTCTATTCCGACATCCGAGATGGCATAAGTGTCTCTGTCTATTGGAATGCCTCCATGTTGTTTCAAGATATTCATAACTCGGGCATCCATTCTTCCTTCCACTTCCTCCATTCCCCGCTTCAATTGTCTTTCTCTTTTCACCATAGATATAGCAGTGTTGGAGTGGCGAGTCACAGGGAGTTTGTTTGCGATAATGTCACCAGTGACAAGACCTTGTTGGGGGTTTGTGCGATCATCAAGGTTACATCTTTCGATCCTTCCCCCTCAACGGACTTTTCTTTCTTTTGTTTCAACACTTCCTCACCGCTTGTCTTTCCCTTCGCAGCACGTATCCTTTTTTTCACTTCGATCTCTTCTCTTCGTGCTTTAAGGTATTCCTCTTCCCGCTTTTTGGCATCATCAAAGGAGAGAGGAACGCCTGAAACATATCTTGCAAGCGGAAGTCGAGCCTGCTAATAGTCGAAGTTCTGTCTCAAGTCTGTGCGGAGTATGCGGCACGAAATTCGCAGCGAATAGCGTTGGACTCTCGAAATTAGTTTCATTTCAGCCATGAGAAGGCTGAATTTTCTGTCCATATTTGCTTCCAGGCGCCGGAGATCACTCTTATTTTGCTCACGCAAATGACTTTATCTCGGCAAAGGTGTGAGCTTCATGCATGTGCTCATGTGTTCTCTCAATTTCGTTTTTGCATCAACATTCTTAGCTCTCCATACCAAGACTTGTTGAACAATGTCCTCAAGTATCTAACTTGTTCTACACGCATTGTTTGCTTTGTTGCCACCATTCCCTTATCCCCGATTATGCCTCTCAAGTCGGGCAGCAAGGTTGGCATCTCGTTGTCCATCGCCGCATGTCCATTGAGGCCTGGTGCCTCTCCATCCGTTCAATTTCAAAATAATGCCTTGAACACTTCCCCAACTTCAAACAAGCTTCGCCACATCGATGGCCACGCAGCGTCAAAGTCATAGTCACCGAACGATGGTACCGACGAGATGACAGGAGCTGGTCAGTGGAAGCGTGCGAGCTCGTTCTCGACTCTTCGGGAGGTCGGGTACCTCCAGAGAGAAAGGAAAAGATTCTATAAAGGAATCATCACGCCAACGGTATTTGTTCAATGATGAGAGGTGCGCGTGAGGTTCCTTGTGGAGTCGAACTCGCTGCTTTGAGGAGCTCGTGCGATGGACTGTTTTCACCGGGTCTTTAGTGAAGTGGACCCGACTTGCCGAGCCTCAGCTGCTCAACAACCGTTGGTCTCACCGTTGGTTTCTCCAATTGAGTGGACTGGTCCTCGGTCTTATCGAGCGTCATCGGACGATGATGAGATTTCCATTGGTGGCTCATCATCAAAATTGAAAGTTTGACGAGTAGTCTTGAGATCGACTTGATCGTGTTGGGAACATCCGCACTGAGTCTTTTGGATCATCACACGGGGATGACTCGGCTTTCTTCGTCGCTTCCGATCCCGAAAAGGTTACATCGAGATTATCCTGGGAATCATGAAGCGCGCTTATCTCCTTTTTCGAGATGGATCAATGATAGCAGGAGGGATGTTCTCTACTTCTCTTCTTTACCCCGGAAGTCTCAACCTCCCGTGCCTTCATTACCTCCTGCGCTCGACCGCAGAGGCTCGACCTCCCTTTCGACAATGTCACTGTCTTAGGGTCTTCGTGGTGGCATCCATTGGAGTCTCAACCCCATGGATTGCACTTTCATCGCCAGTGTTAACTCCCGGGGATGTTCCTTCCTCGTGCCTCGATTGCATCAAAGAACGTCATTAGCCTTCGTGAGCGATTGGCACCTCACCGGTGACAAGCTTTCAACTATCTCGAGCTTCGTTGATGGCAACTTGCTGTTCGTTTTGCGTTTGTACTTTCTCCACTTCGCCTCCTAGATTCGTTGTGGAGTCATCTGCAAGATTTCTCCGACCTTGCCGCAGTGGAAGGAGTTTCCCCTCACCGGCACACTAGCCGAGTAACTTGAAAATGGGGTCACTCGTCTCCAAACTCCCGGCCGTTTTCTCCGAGTGTTCACCGTTGGGGCGGTGGTATGACACCTTCGTTAGGGGTTGGCTCAACCGGGGTCCCCACTAACCCGTTTCATCGCCACTTCCCTTAATTCCTTCTTCCGAATGAGCTAGGGAAGTGGTGGCAAAGAATAACGGTGGCGATTTGTCAACCACTCCCATTGGATCAATTTCACCGTGTTCGGAGGACTCTCCTGTCCCTCCATCAATCTATTCTCGTGAAGGATTTCGATTCGTGCAATGCTTGCTGCATTTGCAACTTTTCTGGCGGCAAAGCAGTCCTGATCCTCATCATTGTCGATAAGACATCAAGGAGATGATGTGTGTGTTACGTGGTGCGGTGATAGGGGCGAGATCTTTGGCCTTCTCACGTGCCTCGCCTTTCTCTCGCTGTCTTTCCTTCTCCTTGTCCTTGAAGATCTGCAAGATATCATGCGATTTTCTTCATCCATTCTTGACCACATTGGTCACTCAAGGAAGTTCAGCTTCCTCTTCCTCTTCTATAAATTCAGGCCGTTGGAACTGCTCCCTTGATCGACTCAATTTCCACTTCCTCCACTCTCGACGATTTTGGATGTCCGGGTAAAGTGGGGATAGGATCATCACATCACTATCAGCTCTATCGCCTTCTTCTGTGTCTCACCATGCGGACTACAAATTATTTCTTGATTTGCCTCTCACTGACGCCTTCACAGACTTAGTTGTTTCATCAATTACATCTCGGGGACTCTACTCAAGTCATTTAAGCTGTGTTTGTTCCAAATGAGTGGTGACTCAGCCCGGTTTCTCAAGCTCGAAGTGCTTGATGATTCTTCTTCGTCTCCTAGTTTGTACCGAGGGATTTCCCGTTCGAGACGCTTTCTTCGAGTCTTGGGGCGGGGGGCTTTGGTGTCTTCTTCGAGGAGCCGGCCGTCTTGCTTATTAGATCTCCTCTTTTTGACGATCCGAGAAGGTAGTTGAGAGTCCTTCTCGATCACGTGCTGGGCGGAGACACGGCCGCGGGGGCGGTGACTCTTGCAGGGCGGGAAGCGAGTTTGACTTTCTTTCTTTGCAGAGCAGCATCTTTTTTAGCAAAATTTAGGGCGGGGGCTTTCTTCTTTGGTGGAGAGGAAACAATCAGTATCTTCAGGGTCACCGATTCCCCTCACTCGTGTCGCCTCTCTTGCGTAGGCTCTCTTCTCAGTGCGCCCGAGAGGTTTGATCTCGAACATCCTCTTGTTTACATGGAACGCCTTTCCATGTCTAAGAGGACTCATTTCACCTCCATCACCGCCAATCACTGTGGCCATATCCTAGGGATCCTCCAAATGTGCCATCTTCCTTGAAGGATTTGTTCCCTACATTCTCGCATAGTCATTTGTAAACAAACTCGCCCTTTATTTTCCTTTCTTCAATGATCGCCGCCATTACGATCAACTTTGCTTTTGACAGGTCAAAGCCGCCAAATTTGATGTCAATACATTTGGCAACTATGTCCAACAACTTGTGATAATCCTCCTTCAAATCTCTCTTGTTTGCTTTGTAAACTATTTTATCAAGATAGTCGGGCTTTGCTATTTCCTTCCAAGCAAAAGTTTACATCACCGTTAATCTCGATGCTCCTTCCGTTGGTAGTGAGCAGCGATGTTCACCAAATTCTTGGCGAGAGATGGTGAGCTTCTTTCCGTGAATGATGACTTTATCCCTTCATTGTGAATCTCAAAGCATTCACGTAGAACTGTCGACCTCCTCCACATAGGTCATCGGATATTACAAATACGAAACGATTTCGGCCAGACGTTTCCAATTTCTCAAGAATTTTCTTCACTAGGGTGTCATCGGACCCCCTGTTTCACCATGCCGTCGAAATCCACAAAGAGACCTTGTGGATTTGTTTTCCTAACTTGACAAAATCATAGGTTGGTGCCATCCTTCAGATTTTACCGAAGAAAACTTAGAGATTGATTTGAAGATAGATAGGGTTTTGAGAGAATTTTTGCCTTTGCTTCCGAGAGAGAGAAATGAACAGTTTTGGTAGTGTGTGAGAGAAACTGGACGAAAATGGTTTAAGTATGGTTTATGAAAGGACGCGGGTGGTTTTTGAAATGTGATCGAAATCAACGGCTTAGATTTTGCACGCCGATTTAGCATTTAATGTCTCGTATTTAATGCGGCAACATTTATATCCAATCATAAGCTTGGTGTGCGGCTTTTTTGCACAGTACACGTCATAATTAAGTCGACGTAATCCTTAAAAACATTCCCGCTTAGTCAAAACGACCGCGTTTTTGTCACTTGGCTCATAAATGATTCACTTTTGCCCTCACCGGGTTTAGCTCTTCTTTTCACATTCCTCTTTGTGACTCACCGTTTGTCGACTTGGTATAGTCGTCTTTTCCGACACGGTGATTTACTTAGTGATATGTGAGTTCACTCTTTTTCCCTTTTGTGTTCCATTTCTTTTCTTTGATTCTTCCGAGTGTCACTCACTCAATTAACCCTAACTCATGCTTGAGTTCTTCAAATCTTGACTCACATAATGGTTTTGTGAAGATGTCGGTAATTGTTTATCGGTTGAGATATATTCCAAGATGATGTCCTTCTTTTCAACATGATCTCTTATGAAGTGATATCGACATCGATATGCTTTGTTCTTGAGTGCAACACAGATTTTGAGTGATTGCAATTGCGCTTGTGTTATCACACATGATTGGAATTTCTTTTCCTCAACTTCATAGTCTCTCACCGCTATCTCATCCATAGGACTTGGGCACAACAGCCTGCCCGACTATGTATTCTCGTCACCAGAGGTGGCTATTGAATTTTGCTTCTTGCTAAACCAGAAATCAGCCTGTTTCCTAGAATTTGACATGTGCCTGAGGTGCTTTTCTGTCCACTCGCATCCAAAGATAGTCGTGAGTCTCGAATAGCCAATTAGTTTGAATCCACCTTCCTTTGGATACCATAAGCCAACTTCTTGGCTTCCTTTCAAGTATCTCGGATTCTTTTAGTTCGCTTGTCATATGACTCTCTTTTGGAGCAGATTGAAATCTCGCACATACACCTACAACAAAGGTGATGTCCGCCCGCTTCTTTGTGAGATGAGCAATGATCCAATAAGTGCTATGTATCTTGTTTGATCTACAGGCTTGCCATCCGCATCCATGTCCATTTTGATCGATGTATTCATTGGTATTTTCACGTAAGACTTCTCCTCCATACCAAATTTCTTCATTAAATCTCTCGTGTATTTTGTTTGACTTATGAAGGTTCCATCCTTCGCTTGTTTCACTTGGAGTCCAAGGAAGAATGTCGCTCTCCCATCATGCTCATTTCAAATTTACTTTGCATGAGGTTTGAAAATTTTTCACACAGACTCTTTGTTTGTGGATCTAAAAATGATGTCATCCACATATATTTGAACAAGCAAGATACTCTTTTTGTCTTGAATTCTAAAAGTGTTCTATCTACTTTTCCTTTTGTGAATCCATTCTCGCTTAGGAATTGTGACAAAGTATCATACCATGCTCTGGGTGCTGTTTCAATCCATACAAAGCTTTCTTGAGTTTGTATACCTTATCTCCAAGAGTCTTCTGCTCAAATCCTGGAGGTTGTTCAACATACACTTCTTCTTCCAATAGACCATTTAGGAATGCACTTTTTACATCCATCTGATATACAATGAAATTCTTGTGAGCAGCATAGGCAAGAAACATCCTTATAGCTTCCAATCTTGCTACAGGAGCAAATGTTTCATCAAAATCTATTCCTTCTTCTTGGCAATATCCTTTGGCTACTAGTCTTGCTTTGTTTCTTACCACATAACCTTCCTCGTTCATCTTGTTTCTGAACACCCATTTAGTACCAATAACATTTTGATGTGTGGGTCTTTGAACTAATTCCCATACTTTATTTCTTTCAAACTGATTCAGCTCTTCTTGCATAGCTTGAATCCAATGTGTGTCATCCAATGCTTGTAACACATCTCTCGGGCTCTATTTGCGAGATGAAGCATGTGAACATAGCTTCTTGTTGAGTTCTCGATCTTGTTTTGACACCTTCTCTTATATCTCCAATGACAAGTTCTCGTGGATGGTCTCTCACCCATCTTACATCAGTTGAAGTAAGTTGGTTGGATTCAATCGTCTAGCAAAATTGTTTGCTTTGATCACTCTCTCGTAGTCACTTAGCTGCAAATTTTCCAAATTGCTTTTGAGATTCACTATCTTATCTTCTTCCGAGTTTATAATTCCAAATTGACTTGACAAAGATAGACTCTTACGTATGGTTGGATGATTCACTTATCGGTCACCGACTCTTCAATGTCTTCTCCATTTACATTTGGCTCATCGAATACCACATGAATGGATTCTTCGCAACCATAGTCCTTTTGTTGAGTACTCAGAGCTTTGCTTTCACCGAGTATCCAAGAAGATACCTTCATCTCGCTTTAGCATCGAAGGCCTTTAGATTGTCTTTGCCATTGTTGTGGATGAAGCATTTACATCCAAATATTCTAAAATATGCAACATTTGGTTTTCTTCCACCAAATCTCATAGGAGTCTTTGTCACCGTCTGCTTTATCATACATCCGTTTTGAGTGTAGCAAAATTTGTGTTGATTGCTTGAAAAATCTTTTTGGTAACCCCGTTTACCTAACATGGTCCTTGCTGCTTCTTTTTGAGAGTTTTGTTCCTTCTTTCTCGCAACTCCATTCTTTGTGGAGTCCTTGTTGCGAGATAGTTCATGACCAATACCATTTTCAATACAATACGAGTTATTATTCCATTGACAAACTCGGTTCCTCCGTCCGATCTTATTTTGATAATGGTTTGGCTCTTCTCGTTTTGAATCATCTTCATCGATTGTGGTAGTTTCAGAGAGTTTCTTTCTTCTTACACATGAATATTGTCCATGTATATCTTGAGTAGTCATCTACTACCACCAAGGTGTATTTCTTTCCACTTATGTTGGCTAGTTCCACTTGGGCCAAATAGATCCATATGTAGCAGATGCAATATTCTTGTTGAAGATGGACATGTCTTTTCTTTGAATGAAGATTTGATTTGTTTTCCTTCCGACATGCATCACATATACTCTCCTTCTTGTATCCGAGTCCGGAAGTCCTTCCACAATATTACTTCTTGCAAGCTTGTTAATCGTCGTTTTGAAATTCAGTGTGACTCGGCTTTTTGTGCCACGTACCAACTTGATTCAAATTGTGCTCTTTGCTAATAGACAGTCTTTGTGTGTAGCGGTTGACCAATCTACTACATACATGTTCTTTTGTCCGCATCCTTGCAACACAACTTCATTCGATTGAAGATCCTTGATTTGGCATATACCCATGTTGAAGCCAACATTATAGCCCTTTGTCACGCGAGTTGATCGATGCTTAGCAAGTTGAAGTTGAGTCCTTCAACATATGCAACATCTATGATTTCTAATCCATTTCTCTTGATGGATCCAATGCCTCTTATTTCACCTGGAGCTTCATTTCCTCCAAATATGACTTTTGCTCCTTTAACTTCCTTGAATTTTGACAAATTTTTCTTGTTTCCTCATATGCCTGGAATGCCCACTATCCATATACCAGGTTCCTTGGCACTCACTGTTCCTTGAACCCGCAATCAAGGAAATTAAGTTTTAGGTACCCATACTTGTCCGGTCCTAAGGGGTTAGAATTGTAAGATGATCCAACCAACTTATAGCCAAATGATTTGACTCTAAGGGGTTGCCATCTATCGCTGCCATAATCATAATTAATCTTGGCAAATTGCTTGGGGATTCTAGGTTCATACAAAAATTGTCTTTTTTGTCTATGCTGCATATGTGTTTTGGCAATCGCCTTCTTTGGGTAATTGTGGTGTCTTTGAATGTAGTGCCTAGGTGCATATGTGTGCTGATGAAAGCTCTTATACTTTTGGAATGGCCTTTGCTGAGTTCTAGGCCTTTGCCATTTGGGCTTATATTCCATAAGTCTATGCTGATAGTTCACATTATTCCAATCAGCTTGGCTTGGATATTTTCTACCATTCCCATCATATGTATTTCTTTTATAGATTTTCTGGGGTTTTTGGTAGCTCTGCTTTTTCTTTACAGAGTATTTTCTGTTTGGAGTTTGCTGAGGAACTCGACTGAACCTCTTCTCTTTGTCCTTTCAGCCGCACTCAACTGGTTGTTTTCCTTTTCCTTTATAACCAAGGCCAGTTTGCTTGTAATTGTGCTTTGGAGTGAATGTGTGTGCAACATTTAGAGTTTTGGATTTTTTAGACTCTTCATTGCTTGAAGATCCTTTTTCCAAAATTACTCTCGAAGTTTGACATATCACAGAGGAGTTAAATCCTAAGCCTGTCTTGTCTCCACATTCTCTTTGACTCATAATAAGATCATCTAATGATTTAGATGCCTTAGTGAATGAGGCAATAACATTTTTGAGGTCATTCTCCCTCTTTTCTATGGCAGCAATTTCTGCTATTAGCTTGCTTTTTTTTTAACCTTTCATTCTCATCACTATTTAACTTAGAGTACTCGGCTCCTTAGTCACCGTGAGTTTTGCTCTTGAGTAGGTTGTTTTCCTCATTTAATAGTGTGTGTGAGGATTTAATGTGTTCAAAATCTTTCATCATTTTGCCTAATGAATCATAAAGATCGAGTGGGTGATGAAGTGTGTGTGTCACAATCACTATCACTAGAATCCAAGTTTGATGAGTTAGAGTGTACCTCATCTTCTTGGTCGGAGTTGATCTTGTTCCTTGGCCATCAAACAGATCGGGCTTCTTCTTCGAGTCACTTGAGTAGTCGCTTCATTTGCTCTCCTCAATCACCATTGTCTTTTGACTCTGCATTTTCTGCACCAACATTGCCTTTTTCTTTTCTTGTCTTCTTTCTCTCAAGACCTTGTTTTCTTCTTCATTCCTGTATTTGTTGACTACAGGATATGGGCGATCAATGGCATAGTGACCTGGTTGCCTACGATTCAAAGATAGATATTCACCTTTTGATCGATTCTTTTCCATTCTTGGATTTTCACTTTTTGATATTCACTTTTTGATGATCTCGTTCTCTTGGTTGGCCTATCTTCCCTTGATTTGGAGGAGCCGAGTGTCTTCCTCGAAGATTCGCCCTTGCCTCTCTTGCGCTTCTTATTGAAGAACTTGTTGAACCTTTTAACCATCGGGGCTATTTCTTCCGGATCAATGGCTTCTTTGACCTCGGCTCTCTTCCCATCTTTAACAATTAGAGCAAATTGTTTTGGGTACAAATGCCTCTTTCCTGGTCTTTTCTTCTCACTCAAACTCGTAGGCTTTGAGGTCCGAGAATAGTTCATGGTTGGATGTCTTTGATAGGTCCATGGAATGTCTTAGTGCCATGACCTTCATTTCCCATTCACCGAAGACTTTTTAGGATCTCTTCATACACATTTCCTTCGTGTATATAATCCTTTCCAAGTGCGTATAGCTCGTTGGTGATTTCGTGAACCGAGCATCCAGCTTGATCCAGGTTTTCTCCTGAGATCATTTTGAAGTTCTCAAATTTACGTATGGCCACGATAATTTGTTTTCTTTGATTTGCTCTAAGCCTTCACAAATCAATGTTAGCTTGTCCCGCATTTCTTTAGCCGTTCGCATGATTTGACTTTATTGAACATGGATTTGTCCAAGGTTTTGTAAAGGATGTCCTTGGCTACATTGTCGGGTTGTATCTTTTTTGTCATCATTTGTCCATTCGCTTCTTGGTTTTTCAACCATGGTGATCCGGGAGCAACATCCTCTTCACCTTCAAACGCAACTCTTCTTACGCTTGTGTTCACCTTTAAGATTTGCAAAGTGGCCCATCTTCTATCACTATCCACATCATGTAATGCTTTGATAGATGAGCACGCATACAAATTTTCCAATCATCAAATTCTTCAATTGTGAACATAGGGATGCGTGTCAAATTTGCTTCCATGATAATAAATTTTTAATGATAAAAAGAGTTTTGAAAGTTTAAGTACTAAAGCGAGGCTTTGAAAAGTTTGGAGATCTAGTTCAAGAACTGCCAAAGGTCGGGAAGGCTCAATGAACCAACCGCTCCGATACCACTTGTAGGTCCCAAGGGGTGTAAGTGTAAGGTTTAGAAGGGGGTTGAATAAACCTTACCAAATTTTTGATTTAGTCCTTTTTAAATAATTCGAGTTGATACTACACACCGTGTCCTTGTGGACAACCAATCTAGTTAATCAGAGAGTTAGTCTCTCAACGACTCAATCGAGTCATTCTTTGAATAACTCACCGTTAAGTCCAAATTAACTCAATCGTGGTTTGTTTTCAGCGGAAGACTTAACACCCTTAAGTTTGGTTAAGTAGAGATTTAGAGCTTGATTTAGTACTTAAAGATTATCTAATGGATAGCAAATATGTCAACAAATAAACAAATATGATGCAAGAATTAAAGTCTTTGAAATGTAAATGACACAATAAGATTTTTATAGAGGTTCAAGATGGGGTAATTCTTCTACTCCTCTCTTCTCCAACTCCCGGAGGAATCCACTAGGTATTGATCAAGATACAAAGTGGTAATGTCCCGGATACAAGTCTTGATCACACAAATGACTTGACCTTTGGGACTCGATCACGAGACGCCTTGATCACTCACCAAGCTTCTCGTGACGACTCGGCCTTCTTCACAGGCGGCACGCTTTGCTACTACAAACTCACTTGCTCAAGCTCTTTGGATTTGATCACGAAGCCCTCCAAAGCTCAAGACTTGGTTCGACCTTGAACCTTCCTACAATCCTTCGAGGAATGTAGACCCTTGATTTTTCAAGATTTTCCTCTTCAACCGATTGAAGTTATCTTTCCTTCACAGGTGAGTGTTGGATTGATGTTCTTCGTAGTGTAGGCTTGAGGATTGAGAATATTTCAGTTTACTGATTCTAATAATTGCTTGAACGTTTGTGGTTCTCGGTCTCCCTTTATTCTCAAAGTTATTTCTCGCCTTTTATAGTGATCTTTCAAAAATCGCCCGTTGAAGAGATAGGCTTATTTTTGAAAGTCACTTGCGTCGTTGGCTTGTCTTGTTGCGATCCTTAGAATTGCCATTTCCTCGTATGAATTGTTTTTCACCTTTTGTAGTTCGACACGGTGTGTAGTGCTTCCCATCGGTTTATTCCATTTGCACGCTCGGGGATCGAGCACTTCGAGAAGGGTGGTATGGAGATATTACTTGTTTAGGTAATTCTCTTGATTTACGCAACAAATGATCTTTTTCGATTATCTCGACTTGACCGCATTTCCTTGCTATCCCCAGGTGACTTAGAGTCGACTTCCAATCATTGGATGACTCTTCTCCGTCACTTCAACTTGAGACTTGGCTTTTCTTGAGTTGACTGACCGATACTCCACTCACCGCATCTCACCGCTTCTTCATAGAGTTCCCGTCTACTCTTCTTTACCATACTTATCGTCTTGCAATGAGTCTTCCTTCTAGTCTCCAGTTGTCTTCTTGCATGTTTGGGCGTAGGCGACTTAACTCGGCTTGACCACCCTATTTATTTATTACAATGCGTTTACAACAAAAATGGGGTGTCAACTTCCTATTCTAAGTTTTACATGGCATTCATCAAAATCTAAACAATAAATTTCCTAACAAAGTCTATGTTGAACAACCTCCAGGATTTGAGCAAAAGACTCTTGGAGGTAAGGTGTACAAGCTCAAGAAAGCCCTATATGGATTGAAACAAGCACCTAGAGAATGGTATGATACATTATCTCAATTTCTCGATGATAAATGGATTCACCAAAGGCAAAGTGGACATGAACACTCTTCTTAATTCAAGATGGAGAGAGTATCTTTGCTTGTTCAAATATATGTGGATGACATTATTTTTGGATCCACAAACAAAGAGTCGTGTGATAAGTTCTCAAACCTCATGCAAGGCAAATTTGAAATGAGCATGATGGGAGAACTGACATTCTTTCTAGGACTTCAAGTTAAACAAATTAAGGATGGAACCTTCATAAGTCAAACAAAGTATATCGGAGATTTAATGAAGAAATTTGGTATGGAAGAGAAGTCTTTTGTGAAGATACCAATGAATACATCACAAAGATGGACATGGATGCGGATGGCAAGCCTGTGGATCAAACCGGATAAAAGCACTTATTGGATCACCGCTTCTATCTCATAGCAAGTAGGCCAAACATCACTTTTGCAAAGAGGTGTATGTGCAAGATTCCAATATGCTCCAAAAGAAAGCCATATGATCGCAATGACTAAGAGAATCCTAAGATATTTGAAGGGATGCCAAGAAGTTGGTCTTTGGTATCCAAAGGAAGGAGGATTCAGCAATGGCTACTTAGACTCGACTATCTTTGGATGTAGAGTTGACAGGAAGAAACTTCTGGTATATGTCAAATGCTTGGAAACAGATTGATTTCCTGGTTTAGCAAGAAGCGAACCAATAGCCACATCTACAAATTGAGCAGTACATAGTTGCGGGCAAAATTTGTTGCCCAAGTCTTATGGATGAGACAACAACTGAGAGATTATGATGTAGAAGAAAAAGAGATTCCAATTATGTGTGATAACACAAGTGCTATTGCAATCACTCAAAATCCTCTGTTATATTCAAGAACAAAGCACATTGATGTCAGATATCATTTCATAAGAGATCATGTTGAAAAGAAAGACATCACCTTGGAATACAGCTCAACTGACAAACAGTTAGCTGACATATTCACAAAGCCATTATGTGAATCAAGGTTTGAAGAACTCAAGCATGAGCTAGGGTTAATTGAGCTGAGTTGACACTCAGAAGACTCGAGGAGAAGAGATGAAAAATGAAAAAATGAAAATAGAGGAGAACGTGTGAATTCAGCTAAGTAAATCAGCCATATCGGAAAGTCAGTTGTATCGAGTTAGCTAAACAGCTGAGTCACTACATGAATAGAGAGAAGAAGAGTTGAGTCAGCTAAGGAGTAAGTTGAATTATTTATGAGCTAAGTGACAAAAACACAGTCGTTTTTAATAAGCGGGAATGTTTTTAAGGATGACGTCGGATAATAATGACATGGCAAATGCAAAAGTCGCACGACAAAGCATATGATTGGATATAAATGCTGACGCATTAAATACGAGCAATTAAATGCAAATGAGGCGTGCTAAATCTGAGCCATTGATCTTGATCAAATTTCAAAAACTGAAACCACGTCCTTTCATAACCCATATATACCATTTTGTTCACTTCTCTCTCACACTACTCTAAAACCGTTCATCTCTCCCGAGCAAAGAAGCGTTTTCTCTCAAACCCTACCAAATCTTCAAAGCAAGTTCATCAAGTTCGTTCGGTAAAAATCACTGAAATGGCATCAACCTACGATTTCACCAAACTAGGGAAGCAAATCTACACTGGTTCTACCATGGATTTTGAAGGAATGGTCAAACAGGGTTCCGTGAAACCCTTGTGAAGAAGATAGTGACAAAATCGAGAAGTCCGGATCAAACCCTTTCTCACAATGGAGTTTCGGATGACTTATGTTGAAGAAGTCGCCCAATTCTACGTGAACGCTGAAGCCCATGACGAAGGCATCAAGTCGTCGCCTGTTCACGGCAAGGAGTTTACCATCACTGCTTTGAAGATCTAGCGGAGCATTGTTTCTTTGCCATCGGAAGGTGTGTCGAGATATTTGAAGTGATGTAAACTTGGGCTGCTGCATGGAAGGAAGTGGCGGACACGAATGTGCTACGAAGGTGATTTACACAAATTGATAAGAAGTCATTGAAGGAAGATTATCATAAGTCTTTGGATATCATAGCTAAATGTGTAGATATAAAATTTGAAAGCTTTAATCACCGTCCAAAAACCAAGTCGATCGTCATGGTTGCGATCATGGAGGAAAAAAAAAGGTAAATTGGGCTGAGTTTATATACAAAGCAGACTCTGCCAAAATGTTGGAAATAAGTCCTTCAGGACGATGGGTCATTGGAGGATCCTTGGGATATGGCCTTGTGGTTGGTCGGCGAGATGGAGGTGAAGGCGTTCCACTCGGACATGGAAATGCGTTCCATGTCAACAAGAAGATGTTTCGGGCAAACCTTTCGAGAGCCCGGAAGAGAGCATACGCCATGAGAGCGGATACCGGCAGGGGGAATCACCGACCCAGAGGAAACAGCTTGTTGCCTCCCCTCCAAAGAAGAAAAAGATGCCCATGCAAATGAAAAGAAGATCGCTTCCCCAACAAAGAAGAAGAAAAAGATGCACTGCCCTGCTGCAATCAGTCACCCGCCCCTCGTAGCCGTGTCTCCCGCCCCTCGCACTGATGAGAGAAAGAATCTTTAATACCTTCTCCAGAATGAAAAAGAAGAGGATCATTGGCAAGTGAGAAAGGCAATGCCTCTAAGGCGATTCTAAAAGCCTTTACCTTTGAAGAACCGAAGGAAGTAGAACCGGACATTCCTCTCGTGAAAACTAAGAGAAGGAGAAGACTTACCAAGCGTTGAGCTTGAGAAGACAAATGAGTCTGCCACTCACCGAAAAAGATCTCTCGAGATCAAGAAGTGCGATCTCGAAATAATTGATGAAACCGCCAAATTTGTTGAGGCCGATCAGCGAGAGGCACATTGAAGACCAGTGTGGGCGTAATGCAGTGAGGAGCAAGAAGAAGCGGAGACAATGAGAATCCCCTGTTGACAGGATCGTGTCTCCACTGTCACGATCTTTGCTTTGAAGGAGTTGAGCAAGAGTATGTTGCCTTCCATTCCCGAAAGGGAAGAAGGGCAACAAGGAGAGCGATGATGAAGATGATGTGATCATGCTTTCTCCACCATATCCGACATCCAAAATCGTCCGAGAGAATGGAGGAAATGGAAACTTAGTCGATCAAGGAGCAATTCGCACACCTTGAATTCATCGAGGAAGAAGAATAATTGATGAACTTCCTCGGATTGACCCACGGTGGTCCGATACATTGATGAAGAGAACTCGCCAGATATCTTGCAAATCTTCAAGGAAAAAGAGAAGGAGAGATTAGCCGAGGAAGTCAAGCTCGTGAGAAGGGCGGATTTATCCTCTCACTGGAACCATCGACCATACTCATCCTCATCTCGACATACTTTTAGGCACAAAGTGATGAGGATTTGGACCCCTGCTTTGTGAAAAAAATTGGAAATGCAGCAAGCCATGCGAATCCAGGATGATGCATGAGCAACAATCGACGAAAAAGGACCGGGAGAGTCCTCCCGGAGAGTCCTCCCGATCTCACCGAGATTGATCCGCTTGGATTGGTGCGAGGAGATTGCCATCGTTATTGCCGCAACCACTTCCCCGCAGTTCACTCGAAGACGGATCTAGGGGACCCGCGATGAAACTAGGAACTTGGGGACCCAAGTTGAGCCAACCCCTGTTGAAGGTGTCTTACCACCCCCTTACACCGAACACTCAAAGGACACAACCAGAGTCCGGAGAAGAGTGACCCCATCACAAGTCACTCGGTTGGTGTGCCACCGGTGGGGAAACTCCTCCACCGCAGCTAGGACGGAGGATGATGCGATGACTCCACCATGAATCTAGGAGGCAAAGTGGAGAAGGAACAAGAAAAAGAAACACAAGAGTTGTCACCGTGAAGCTCGGGCGGATGAGTCTATCTCGGTGAAGTGCTAACGGACTCTGCGGGTTGAGGACGCTGCGATGCGGTCGAGGCACATGATGGATCTGCCCGGGAGTTAACACTGGGTAATGAAAGTGTAATCCACGGAGTTGAGACTCCTGTGGATACCACATCAGAAGACCACTAAGACAAACACTGCGCTGTCGAAGGGATTGTACAAAGCCCCGCTGATTGAGACTGCAGGAGGTAATAAAGGCCTACGGGAGATTGAGACTTCCTAGGTAAAAATCAAGGCGATAAAAGCATTCCCTGGACCACAATTGCTAATTCGGAGGAGGAAATCGGTGCTCTTAATGACTCCCAGGATGATCCGATACAACTTTCCCGGATCTGCAGGATGATGAAGTGAGTCTACTCCAACTGAACATCACAAAGACTCAGCTGAGGAAGCTCTACCAAGTACGAGTAAGCCGGAATTCAAGGTTGCTCGTCAAAAGTTCAATTTTGATGATGAGCCTAGCCTTCAAGACTCATCCTCGTCCGATGACGCTGATGGTGCAGCTGAGGACACGCAAATTCATTTAGCAGGAACCACTAAGGCCAAAGAAGCTGTTAAGACAGCTGAGGCTTAGTCAGTTGGCCAATCATCTCACCAAGGCCCAGTTGCGACCGAGTCATCTGCGCAAAGCTGCAGTAGGCACGACTCAACCTGGATCATCACAAGCACGAACAGTTGAATCCTCAATTCCCTATGTGCGTGATGATGCGTTTGAACAAACTTTTCCTTTCCAGATTGAGCTGCCCAACCTTGAAGAAGAATCAGCCCGTGAACAGCGCCGTTTCAACGTTCGACCAGATCCAGTCATTCCCACTGACTCCATTGTCCCCATAGATTTTGATTTCGATGCTGCTTGGCCGCCACCAAACCGAGGTAAATCTTCTTTGAGGTGCGTGAGGTATTCAAGACAATACTCGGTGAGATTGAAAAGATTGAACGGCACCAAGCTTCACTTGATATGCGTTTGGACAGTAGAGATGCCACCCTCACAGTAGATTTACGAGGGATTGTGGTACGTATAAGGGAATGGTGTCAGCAGCATAGTACGATGCGGTTTGAACAGGTTCAATATTATAAGGCATTGTACAATAAAATGTTGGTCCGAGCACCGATAATGCTTGACATGAAGACGAGGATGCAAGAAAATATTGATAGGATGCATGCCTCTCATACCACTGAAATGGAACTGCTGCGAGAATTTTATCGAAAAGAACTTCTGCGCGTAGAGGAGAATATGAATGAAAAGTTCAGCCTTCTTATGGCTGAAATGAAGTTGGTGGCGATCGAATCAAAAGCCACCCGCTCGTAATTTCGAATAAAGATACTCCGCAGCGAGAATCCAAGCAAAACTCGCCTATCGGCCGCCTAGATTTCATGTTTGCTTTGGCATGTTTCGGGGTTCCTCTCTCCTTTGATGATGCCAAAAATGGGAAGAGGAATACCTAAAGACGTTGAAAGGGTCGATTGTGGAGAAAGAAAAGTGGTCAAGAATCGAGAAAGAAAAGGACGCAAAATGTTGAGAAGAAAAAGAAAACAACTGAAGAGAAGAAGAAAGAAAAGGGAAAAGCAGTTGAGGGGGAAGGTTCAAATGAATTGACCCTAATGGTTGCTAGAACCCCTCAACAAGGACTTGTCACAACTGACATCATAAGCAAACTTCCAACTCTGCCGCTCCAACACTCAGTTGTGCACTATGTCCTAGCGAGAAGAGAAAAATCGTAGAAGCGAGAGATGAAGGAGGTCGAAAGAAAAATGGATGCCCGTGCGATGGACATATTGAAACAATACGGAGGCATTCCGGCAGGAAGAGACACTGATGCTATTTCAGACGTCAAAAATGAGCTTAGATCAGTTGATGAATTCAAAACGCTCGAATCCGAAGGATACTTCGCAGGCATGTCCATGGCCCAAGCCTGACTTGTATTGGGAAAAAGGCCTCAAGATGTGCGAAGAAGTTGACAGACAAAGAGACTCCTAGCAGATCACTCTGCTGGAAAGAAGAAAGCCCCAATACAATACACACCCGAGGAGGAAGAGGTAGAAGCGATGGAAGAAGAGGTTTGAGACCTCACACCTCTACCCAAAAACATCGAATACATAGATCCAGGGAAGAAATGAGGGATCTATTGGGCTGATATGACGTAGTAGCTAACATGGAAGTGGCTAGGAAGAATCTTTGAATATGTAAAAAAGATTGAAGAAGAAAATAAGAGACAAGATCACCATTTGTGGGAAGAGAGTCAACGAAGACAAGAAAGAAAGAGAAAAGACGAAGGCGCTAGAAGAGCCTACAAGAAAAAGAAGGCAAGCGGTGAAGAAGAAAAGAAGAGAAAGAGACCGGATGACGACAAAGTCAAGAAGAAAAGAAAGAAAAAGAGACCGGAGGGACGACGAGAGATGAAGAAAGAAGAAGGAAGCGGCGAAAGGCGATGAAGTGTTGTTGTCCACCCCTTCATGTATTTTACTATTGTAAATACATATGTATATAAGTCTTCCAGAATGAATAAAAGTTGTGAAATTTCTATATTCCCGTTAGATATAGAATACCATGTTGCTCGATACACTTTGTAAACAAATTGTGTAAAGGACAAGAATGTTATGATCAATAAAAAGATCGATTCCACGCATACATTCTCTTTCTACATTGTCCGTATGTATCTTTGCTATTTATATTTTGTATGTATGTTATAAGTTTTGGCATCATCAAAAAGGGGGAAATTGTTGGGAAATTTGTTGTTTAGATTTTGATGAATGCCATGTAAAACTTAGACTAGAAAGTTGGCACCCATTTTCCTTGTAATTTGTATTGTAATAGATAGGGCTATACTGAGCAGAGTCAAGTCGGCTATGCCTGGATATACAAGAAGTCAACTCGAATCTTTGAAATGAAGACTTGATTTGTGAAACAACCGAGTATGGCAAGGAGGAAAAGACAAGAACTTGACTAAAGGAGTATCACCGATATCTGTTGTGTAAGGTGTCGATCAAGTCAACTCAAGAAGCCAAGTCAAGTTGAAGTGACAGATGAGTCTTTCAATCATTGGAGCAGACTCAAGTCACCTGGGGAAAAGGCAAAGCGTTTGCAAGAGGAGTTAATCAAAAGAATTCGTTGCCTGAAGTCAAGAATATTACCTAAACAAGTAATATTTCCATGCTTGCCATGTCTTAAAGTGCTCGATCCCGAGAAGCGTGCAAAAGGAATAAACCAATGGGAAGCACTGCACCTTGTGTCGACTACGAAAAGTTGAATGTTCATTTAATACGAGGAAATGTCAATATCAAGGATCGCAACAAGACAAGCCAACGAACACAAGTGACTTTTGAAAATCAAAGATATCTCTCCAACGGCGATTTTTGAAAGTTCACTATAAAAGGTGATGAATCACTTTGAGAAAAGGTAACCTTGACAACCTGAACCATTCAAGCTATTATTCAAACTGTAACCAGCAAAATATTCTCAAGATATTCAAGCAAATCCCCAAGCCCAAATTTCGAAGAAATCGGTCCAACACCAAGTCATGAAGGAAAGACAACATCTAATGTTGAAGAGGAAACTTTTGAAGAATCAAAAGGGGTCTACATTCCAAGGAAGATTGTAGAAAGGTTCAAGGTCGAACCAGTCTCAAGTTATTGGAGGGTTTCGTGATCAAATCCAAGAAGCTTGAGCAAGTGAGTTTAAGTAGCAAAGCGGCCGCCTGTGAAGAAGGCTTTCGGGACGAGAAGCCACCGTGTGTGACCAAGGCATCTCCGGATGAGTCCCAAAGGATCAAGTCACTTTGTGTGATCAAGACTTGTATCGGGATGATAACCACTTTGTACTCGATCAATACTTAGTGGATTCCTCTAGGAGTTGGAGAAGAGAGTATTAGAAGAATTACCCCATCTTGAACCTCTATAAAAATTATTGTGTCATTTACATTTCAAATTTAATTTCTCGCATATTATTTTATATCTGCTGATAATTTGCTATCCAACTGATAATTAATAAAGTGCTAAAACCAAGTGTTAAAACAAACTTAAACCAAAATTCAAGGGTATTAAGTCTTCCGCTGAAACTTTCTGTTTGATAAATGGTTTTATCATGATTTTGATGATTTTGATTTTACACCAAAACAATGGTTTTAAAGGTTGTCCAAATACTCCTAAATGATTTAAAATGATTTTAATATTTTCCTGAGTATTTCTTCAAGTTTTATTTTCGCAAAATTGGACAACACTTTTAATGATTTTCTGTTAATGTATTTTTACACTAAAACAATGTTTCTAAATGTTGTCCTAATACTCCCGATCGGTCTAAAATATTTTCACTATTTTTTGGAGTATTTCTTGAAGTTTATTTTCGATATAAAATTGGATAACACTTTTGTTTTGAGGTCAACCTATCGCCGTATAGGGCAACTCGCATGCACGAAAGTTGAGGAAAACAAAAACTTCATGTTTGCAAAAATGGTTAGAGCAACCGCCCATAGGGCAACGGTGCCGTCGGCCGACCGACCTATAGGGCAAATCGGCCGGTCGACCGTCGACCCGGCCAACCTATAGGGCCGGTACACTGGAGCAAAAATTGAAAGCGAACTCCGCCCCGTTTTTCTAGTTTGTGCGACCGGTTGGGTCGGCGTCGGACCGGGTCGAGGTAGACGTCGACCGTCGCCCGTAAATGTGTTTTCTCATTTTCAAACGTCTATTTGTCTTGCGACCGTGCCGCCCTTGAGTTTGACAAAAAAATTGTAACCGTTGTCGTGAGACATCTTTTCCTTAATTTGTGGGATTGATTTCTAACACTCTTTTCTTCAATTGTCTTGCAATTTTTTACAGATATTCATGTCCCCAAGAGGAGCCTATCATGTACAAGACATCTTCTATAAATAGAGGAAGAATTGAAGCAACACAACATGAGAGAAAACTACAACACAACAAGATACACTCAAGAATACATTTGTTCTTACATTTGTCTTATTTCTTGTTGTAATTTGCCTAGCTATTCACTTTCACATCCTTGAGGTCCAGGCTATTCTTGATTACACTTGCACTCAATTGTATTATTCATTATCGAGTTGTAATCTTGAATTTTTGGGTTATCATTCAACACAAGATATCCTTGTGAGTGTTCTTGTGGTAAGAACACACTTGGGTGATCTAGGTGTTAGGTGTGAGAAGATTGTGGTAATCTTCTTGTTGAGGTGTTGAAGAATTTGGTATTCTTCAAGGTTGAAGATTGTGGTAATCTTCACAAGGTGCCGTTGGAGATTGTGGTAATCTTCAAGAAGAGATTGTGGTAATCTCAAAGGTGGTGTTGAAGAAGAGTGTGGTGCTCTTCAAGGTGTTGTTGTAAGTTGGTGTTGTATTAATTTGTGGTAAATTAATAAAATATTTTTTCTTTTTGAAATCCATCCCTGATATCTTTGGGTGGTAGAGGATTAGGCCCTAGGTGGGTTGAACCTCTATAAATCGACGTGTGTTGTTTACATTCCGCACATTTATTATTGTGTTTGAGCATTCGGTTCGAAAAAAGGGCAAAATCGAAAGATGGAGATAATCTATTCACCCCCTCTAGATTATCGTAGCCGCTTGGACTTACAAGTGGTATCGAGCCAAACTCTTTGGCAAGCTCGTTTCACATCGCGAGTGAAGAGAAACGATCATCGGCTACTGAACGAAGCTCATCTTTCCTAGCACCTCCACCACCAAGCCACCTCGGTTTGATTCCAAAAATTTTATATTTTGGAAAGAAAGAATAGAATGCTATTTACAAGGTTGCGGGTTTGATATTTGGAACACCGTCATAAATGGAGAATCCATTCCGATGAAAGATACACCACACACCTCCAAAGGCTTCAAAGAGCTCAATGATGAAGAAAAAAAAATCATCTCCTTAAACGGTAAAGCTCTCAATATTTTGTATTGTTCATTTACTAATTTGGAATATGAACATATTGTAGGAATCGATCGGCACATGAAGTATGGCAAAAATTAGAAATCATCTATGGAGTATTTGCAAATGAAAGGAGTTAAACAAAAGCATCTACTTCTCAAAGGGATACAATGTCAAATCTAAGGAACAAGCCTCTTACAACTTCCAACTATGAAGAAGTTGAACATTGTCTTATGGGCATCGAAGAAGAAAACGAGGTATGTCTTAAACCCTCCACTTCCTATGATATTGTTATTCAAAATGATTATAGTGATTTGCAAAATGATTTTGATGATCTTCAAGATGAATTCCAAAGCTTGCTTGTTAAGTACAAAAATTTGAAAAAGGAATTCAATGTTTTGAAAAATGATAAGGATAGTTTATTTACTTCCTATGAATCACTATCATGTGCTCACACTACCACTCTTGATAAGGTTAGAAACCTTGAAAAAGAAAATAGTACTCTTGTTGAGGATATTAATTGCTTGAAAAAATGATTTATCAAAATCAAACTTGAGTACCAATAAAATGTCCAATATTGTTGATATTCATAATTGTGATAAAGGACTTGATCATAAGCCTAATGTTGTTAATCATATGAAAAAGGATCAAGTCACTATGCATATTGGCCATTATGCTCCTAGAATTATTACTTGTTTTTATTGCGGTAAAAAGGGTCGACGGGCTAATTCTTGTCGAGCTAGAAATAGCTCTAATTATTGTTGGAGACCTAAAAGTCTCAAGACTAATCCCAAAGAACCCAAACACATGAGGTACCACAAAACAATGTCATATTAGGTACTCGGAAATAATGATCGAAGAAAATTCATACCGCTAAGAAGGCATCAAATGACCGATTCATTTGATCAAAGAAGGAGAAACTATTTTCAACAAAGCCAATTTCCAAGAAGAGGATATAATCAAAAATGGGAAGAACACAATCCTTGAAATGGCAAAAACATCATCAACAAGATGATTTTCAAAGAAAAAGAAACCATCAACAATGGGAAGGACAAAAATTTTGGAGATGGAATAATTGGAGAGATTACCATCAACATGAAGATTTTAAAAAGGAAAATATCATCAACAATGGGAACGGCACAACCCATTGAAATGGCGTAATTGGTAACCCGTATCTTCCTAGTTAAATATGCATTTTATTTTTATGCATGCTTTTATTTGTGTATTAATTGCAAAATGAGTTTTCAAGTATTTATCTTTTTTTAATTAAGGTCTTCAATATATATTTGTGCTTTTAAAATATTTTTGAAAAAGAAGACCTTATATGATGTCTTTAAAACTCTTGTGCACTCTTGTAGACTATAGTGTGTTATCATCTCTTATGGATTTTTATGGCATAAGCTTACTTGTGATATCTTTTAGCCTACACTTTTATCATTATGATTTGTGCTAGATTTGTTTTAAGAATTGTGTAGGATCTACATATTTTCACATATGGCCATTTACGTCATTATTTGTCAAGAAAGGCATTAATTATCGAGTACGTTTACTTGTGTTATTCTTACTCTTTTATAGATTCGATATATGTATTGCCATGTGCCCATGTGCTTGTTTTTCATAGTATTTCATACAAGTGCCATTAAGAGGATTTTTAAATTTTTTAAAAAAGGCACTATTCGACATTTGATTGCACATATTTGCTTTGTCAACTCTTGTTCAAATACTTCTTTTAAATGAGGTCTCAACTATATGCTATCGGATTTTCAAAATTCAAAAGAGACCTTTTATAGCTTTCTTAAGCTTATTTGAACTTGCATGATTTATTAGACTATGCATAGTATGTGTTTCTTGCTTCATGGTCTATATATATATAGTGTTTATTCCTACTATGCTCTTTCGCAAGATATTTTGTGATTGATGATTGAGGCATGTTTTTACACTTGGGCTATTTTTCTTGCTTTTATAAGCGATGCCATTAATGAGTTTGTTAAGTTATGTAGATGAGAAATGAAGTACTCCAAATATTAGTTACCTCAAAATATTTGGATGTAAATGTTCTATCATGAACACCTTAGATCAATTGGATGCCCTATGATGATAGTGATGAAGAAGACAAAAAGGGTATTCCTAACAAACTCAATGACCAAGGCAACATTGACGAGGTTAGTAGCTCGAAGGTATTTTCAAGAAGAAGGTAATTGATTTTGATGTAACATTTGCACCCGTAGCACGTTTAGAAGCTATTCGTATTTTACTTGCATATTCTTGTTTTAAGAAAATTTCAAGCTTTACCAAATGGATGTTAAATCCAATTTTCTCAATGGTTTTATTCTAGAAGAAGTCTATGTAAAACAACCTCCGGGTTTAAAATTTTTCTAGGCCAAATGTTTTTTAAAGGCCTTGTACGGTTGATAGACTTAGCTATTTTTGCTAAATGATTTTACAAGAGGTAAAGTTGATACTACTCTCTTTGTTTTTGAAAAAGGGCAAGATTGTTTACTTGTGCATATTTATGAGAATATTTTTGGTATTACTAATGAATATTTGTGCAAGATATTTTTCCAAGTTGATGCAAGGTGTACTTGAAATGAGCATGATGGGGGAGCTCAATTTCTTGCTTGGACTTCAAATCATTCAATGCCAAGTAGATGGTTACATTTCAAAAGAACTCTTGAAGGAGTTAGGCATTGAAGAAGGAAGAATCATCTCAACCTCTATGGCTACCAATGAAGAGATTGACAAAGGTTGAGAAAGGCATGTCGGTTGACAAACAAATTCGAGGTATGTTTTCTTGTATTATTTCTTTAGACTCGACATTCCATATGCCTTATGTCTATATGCTCGACTTCAAAAATTATCCCAACGAATGTCATTAAAGTGTCGTTAAAAGAAATTTTCAAATATTTATAAGGCACTTCTTCTTATGACTTGTTCAATGTTCTTATTTTTTTTGGGATAACAAGTCCGGTGAAAATTATTCAAAATATAGTTCGTCATCATCGAACTAAATATATTGAGATTCGATGTTTTTTTAAAAGGGATTGAGTTTTTAACAAAAACTTGAGATGTGTTTAATTCCGTCTCAAGGATAACTCGCGGACCTTTTAATCGCCCACCGCCGAGTATTTTACCTCATTTCGAGTTTGATCATGACATAATGTATATTGAATGAGGTCTACGTTTGCATTTTGCACGTTTTAAAACCTGGGGGCGAAAAATCGGATCTTTAGATCAAACTTGAATTTTGAGAGAACTCAAGCTCAAATTGGCTGATCGAGCAAGGCCGACCGATCACCCATGCTACGTCGACCGTCGCCCTTGCCCATGACCGTCGCCCTAAGGGATTTTTTGGTTAAAAATGGTTCATTTTTTCCAGACTTAGCATTTTTGGCTTTTTGGTTCATTTTTCGTCCCCTTTGCAAATTTCACACACAATTCATTTCAAATGAGTTTTGATGCATGAATTATATATTTTGGGGATTATCTAGCTCGACTATCATCATCATTGCTCGTCTTCACCGATCAAATGGTAAGAATTCTACTTCCTTAATCTCAATTGGGTTGAACCCTTGAGAACTTGGCCTATATGTACTATCTTGATGAAATTAGTATATGTTTGTGATGAGCTTATTGATTGTTAATTAATGATATTTATTAAATTGCATTTGGTGATGAAAAACTTGGCTTGATTTCATTTACAAGGGCTATATATATTCTTTTCAATTTTTGACGCCCGCCAGTGTTCGATAAAACGTTTCAATGAAAAATTCATCACCTACATGATTCTCTCGATTTCAAAAGTCTTATACATTTATAGAGATCATGTCTTTCTTATCAAATAAGTTTTCATAAACCTCTACAAGTCGTATGATTCGACTTTTCCCTCCTATTTGGTTTATAAGCTTCAAGTTCAAATAGCTCGATACATCGGTTTAGTTGCGCACTTTGATATGAATATATGATGTATTTATCTTGCTAACATTCTTTTTGATGATTCCAAAGGGGGAGAAACAGGTATAAGCTCTTTAGCTCAAAGAAGCTAAGATAAGCGTAACGAAAAGAAGCTATAAGCTATGGCTTCATAAAGTCATAAGTTGTGGATCATATTTAGTCCACTTGGTGCATTATGGTTATGTATGAATCATGGTCCATTGGTTGTAGTATGGACTTATATACGGTTCTAATGATGTATCTTTGACAGGGGGAGCTTTTAAGTTTTTGATACTTAAGCTCAATATCGATAAGCTAAGATTTTAGCTTATGTTGAAGTTGCTTCTATATTACTCTTGTTGTGCATGTTGATAGGGGGAGCATTTGCTATATGTGCTTGAATATCTCTACTCTCATCCTTGTGTTTATTGCACGGAATGTTGTCGCTCACAACGGATAGTTCTCTTTAACCGGTAAAATTGTTTTGTTTTCAAAATCGACCTCGTTAAAATTGTTTTGGTTTGTAATCATCAAAAAGGGGGAGATTGTTTGATAAATGGTTTTATCATGATTTTGATGATTTTGATTTTACACCAAAACAATGGTTTTAAAGGTTGTCCAAATACTCCTAAATGATTTAAAATGATTTTAATATTTTTCGGAGTATTTCTTCAAGTTTTATTTTCGCAAAATTGGACAACACTTTTAATGATTTTCTTAATGTATTTTTACACTAAAACAATGTTTCTAAATGTTGTCCTAATACTCCCGATCGGTCTAAAATATTTTCACTATTTTTCGGAGTATTTCTTGAAGTTTATTTTCGATATAAAATTGGATAACACTTTTGTTTTGAGGTCAACCGTCGCCGTATAGGGCAACCCGTGCACGAAAGTTGAGGAAAACAAAAACTTCATGTTTGCGAGAAAATGGTCGGGACAACGTCGCCCTATAGGGCAACCGGTGCCGTCGACGGCCGACCTATAGGGCGACTGTACTGGAGCAAAAATTGAAAGCAGAACTCCGCGCCCTTTTTCTAGTTTGTCGCGACCGATTGGAGTCGGCGTCGGTCGAGGTAGACTTCGACCGTCGCCCGTGTAAATGTGTTTTCTCATTTTCAAACGTCTATTTGTCTTGCGACCAGTCCGCCAGAGTTTGACAAAAAAATTGTAACCGTTGTCGTGGACATCTTTTCCTTAATTTGTGGGATTGATTTCTAACAGACTCTTTTCTTCAATTGTCTTGCAATTTTTTACGATATTCATGTCCCCAAGAGGAGCCTATCATGTACAAGACATCTTCTATAAATAGAGGAAGAATTGAAGCAACACAATATGAGAGAAAACTACAACACAACAAGATACACTCAAGAATACACTTGTTCTTACATTGTCTTATTTCTTGTTGTAATTTGCCTAGCTATTCACTTTCACATCCTTGAGGTCTAGGCTATTCTTGATTACAAGATTGCACTCAATTGTATTATTCATTATCGAGTTGTAATCTTGAATTTTGGGGTTATCATTCAACACAAGATATCCTTGTGAGTGTTCTTGTGGTAAGAACACACTTGGGTGATCTAGGTGTTAGGTGTGAGAAGATTGTGGTAATCTTCTTGTTGAGGTGTTGAAGAATTTGGTATTCTTCAAGGTTGAAGATTGTGGTAATCTTCACAAGGTGCCATTGGAGATTGTGGTAATCTTCAAGAAGAGATTGTGGTAATCTCAAAGGTGGTGTTGAAGAAGAGTGTGGTGCTCTTCAAGGTGTTGTTGTAAGTTGGTGTTGTATTAATTTGTGGTAAATTAATAAAATCTCTTTTCTTTTTGAAATCCATCCCTGATATCTTTGGGGTGGTAGAGGATTAGGCCCTAGGTGGGTTGAACCTCTATAAATCGACGTGTGTTGTTTACATTCCGCACATTTATTATTGTGTTTGAGCATTCGGTTCGAAAAAGAGGGCAAAATCGAAAAGATGGAGATAATCTATTCACCCCCCTCTAGATTATCGTAGTCGCTTGGACTTACACTTTCATCTCAACCAAGTTAAGTATTAGACTAAGCAGTGAGTTATTCTATCAACAAATCGATCGAGTGCATTGAGTGGCTAACTCTGCTGGTTAACTAACTTAGTCCATCAAGGACATAAATCGTGGAATTAACTCAAACTAATTTAAAAGGACTAAATTGAAAAAGTTGGTAAGGTTTATTCAATCCCCCCTTTTAAACCTTACTCACACCCCTTGGGACCTACAGGTTATTTGGATCTTCGTCCGGTAGGCCGTCAAACTGAACAAACTGTTGCACCATTTGGATAACATTTTGTTAGGAATTTTATTGTTTAGATTTTGATGAATGCCATATAAAACTTAGAATAGAAAGTTGGCACCCCAATTCTTGGCAGAAAATGTATTGTAACAATTAGAGTGGCCAAAGGCCGAGTTAAGTCGCCTACGCCCTAACATGCAAGAAGACAAGCTGAAGGCTTGAAGGAAAACTTCTGGCGAGAGACAGTTGAGTCAAATGCAAGAAGAAAGCGACGAACTCGATGAAGAAGCGGTGAGATGCACTGAGTGGAACATCACCAAGTCAACTCAAGAGAAGCCAAGTCTCAAGTGAAGTGAAGAAGAGTCATCCATGATTGGAAGGCGACTCTAAGTCACCTGGGAAAGCAAGGAAAAGCGATCAAGTCGAGATAAGCGTAAAAGAACCGTTGCACGAAAATCAAGAGATTTACTTAAACAAGTAATATCTCCATACTACATTTCTTGGAGTGCTCAGTCCCTGAAGCGTGCAAAAGGAATGAACCAATGGAAAGCACTACACCGTGTCGAATTCGAAAAGGTGATAAAACAATTCATACGAGGAAATGGCAATTCCAAGAACTAAGCCAACGACGCAAAGTGACTTTCAAAAATGAGCCTATCTCTTCAACGGGCAAATTTTTGAAAGTTCACTATAAAAGGCCGAGGAGTTTGTTTGAGAAAAAGAATGAATGACACACACGTGAAGATATACAAGCTTATCAAAAACCAAACATTCTCAATCCTTAAGCCTACATCTCAAGTACATCAATCCAACACTTACCTTGTGAAGGAAAGAGAACTTCAATCGATTGAAGAGGAGAATACGAAAACAAAGGGGTCTACATTCCGGAAGGATTGTAGAAAGGTTCAAAGGGTCAACCAAGTCTTAAGCTCTTGGAGGGCTTCGTGATCAAATCCAAAGTGCTTAAGCAAGTGAGTCAGTAGTAGCAAAGCAAATTGCCTGTGAAGAAGGCGAGTCTTACGAGCTTGTGAGTGATCAAGCGTCTCCGGACCGAGTCCCAAAGGATCAAGTCGGGTTGTTGTGATCAAGACTTGTATCGGGACTGTTACCACTTTGTAAACCGATCATTACTTAGTGGATTCCTCCGGGAGTTGGAGAAGAGAGGAGTAGAAGAATTACCCCATCTTCGACCTCTATAAAAACTTTCTTGTGTCATTTACATTTCAAAGATTTAAATTTACGCACTTTTAATTGCTTATATCTCACGATAAATTTGCTATCCATTTGATAATTTATAAGTACTAAATCAAGTCAGAAAAACTTGCTTAATCAAACTTAAGGGTGTTAAGTCTTCCAAAAACAAAAAAAACCACATTGAGTCAATTTACTGACAATTTGAGTTACTCTATTAACAACTCGGTTGAGTGCATTGAGAGATTAACTCTCTTGAGTGACTAATTCGACATCCATCAAGGACACAAATTGCAGTAGAACTCTCAGTAGATTTAAAAGGCCTAAAACGAAAATTTAGTAAGGTTTATTCAACCCCCTTCTAAACCTTACACTTACACCCCTTGGGACCTACAAGTGGTATCGGAGCGGTTGGTTCATTGAACCCTCCGCACTGATTCTTGAACTAGATCTCCAAACTTTTCAAAAGTCCGCTTTAGTACTTAAAATTTCAAAACGCATTCCTATGTTCACTATTGAAGAATTTGATGATTGGAAAATTCGCATGAAGGCTCATCTATCGGATTACATGATGAGATGTGGATAGTGATAGAAGATGGGCCTCTGCAAATATTAAAGGTGAACACATTTGACGAGTTGCGGTGAAGGGGAAGAAGATCAAAGACCCGGACCAGTCATGGTTGAAAAACCAAGAACTGAGTGGACAAATGATGACAAAAAAGATACAACCTGGACAATGTAGCCAAGGACATTCTTTACAAAACCTTGGACAAAGCCATGTTCAATAAAGTGAAATCTTGCAAAACGGCTAAGGAAATGGGACAAACCGACATTGATTTGTGAAGGCTCGAGCAAATCAAAGAAAACAAACTATCGGTGGTTGTACAAAAATTTGAGAACTTTAAAATGATCTCGGGAGAAAACCTGGATCAACTGGATGCTCGGTTTACGAAATCACAAATGAGTTTGTCTACACTTGGAAAGGAATATACACGAAGAAATGTGTATGAAGATCCTAAAAAGTCTTCGGTGAATGGGAAATGAAGGTCATGGCATTGAGACACTCCATGGACCTATCAAAGACATCCAATCATGAGTTATTCTCGGACCTCAAAGCCTACGAGTTTGAGTGAGAAGGAAAGACCAGGAAGAGACAGTTGTACCCAAAACAATTTTGCTCTAATTGTCAAAGATGGAAGGAGAGCTGAGGTCAAAGAGGCAATTGACCCAGGAAGAAATAGCCCGATGGTTAAAAGATTTAACAAGTTCTTTAACAAGAACTACAAGAGAGGAAAGGGTGAATCCTCGGAAGACACTCGGCTCACTCCAAATCAAGGGATGATAGGCCAACCAAGAGAATGGATCATCAACAAGTTGAGTATCAAAGGGCCGACAACTCAAGAATAGAAAGAGTGATCAAAAGGCCAATATCTATGTTGGAATTGTAGACAACCCAGGTCACTATGCCATTGATCGCTCATATCCTGTAGTCAACAAATGCGAGAACGAAGAAGAAAGAAAGGTCTTGAGAGAAAGAAGACAAGAGAAGAAAAAGGCAATGATGGCCGCAGAGATCACGAGACGGCCAAGTCAAGAGAGACAATGACTCGGAGAGCGGTGAAGTGACTACTCAAGTGACTGAAGAAGAAGAAGCCTTGATGCGCTTAATGGCCAAAGAACAAGATCAAGAAGATGAGGTACAATCTAACTCAACAAGCTTAGACACTAGTGATAGTGATCGTGACACACACACTTCATCACCCACTCGATCTTTATGATTCATTAGGCAAAATGATGAAAGATTTTGAGCACATTAAAACCTCACACACACTATTGAATGAGGAAAACAGCCTACTCAAAAGTCAAACTCAAAGCGACTAAGGAGCCGAGTACTCTAAGTCAAATAGGCGATGAGAATAACGGTTTAAAAGTTTGAAAATGCTAAATTAATAAGCGAGAAATTGCTCTTATAGAAAAGAGGGAGAATGACCTCAAAAATGTTATTGCCTCATTCACTAAGGCATCTAAATCATTGGATGATCTTATTATGAGTCAAAGAGAATGTGGAGACAAGACAGGGCTTAGGATTTAATTCCTTTGTGCCATGTCAAACCTCAAGAGTAATTTTGGAAAAAGGATCTTCAAGTCATGAAGAGTCCGAAAAATCCAAAACTCTAAATGTTGCACACACTTTCAATCAAAGCACAATACTAAGCAAACTGGCCTTGGTTACAAAGGAAAAGGAAAATGGCCGATTGAGAGTCTTTGAAAGGGCAAATGAGAAGAGATTCACCCGAGTCCTCGTGAGACTCCAAACAAAAATACTCTGTAAAGAAGAAGCGAGCTACCAAAAATCCCAGAAAACTCATAAAAGAAATACATATGATGGGAATGGTAGAAAATATCCAAGCCAAGTCGATGGAATAATGTGAACTATCGGCTAGACTTATGGAATACAAGCCCAAATGGCAAAGGCCAGAACTCAACAAAGGCCATTCCAAAAGCATAAGAGCTTTCATCGACACACATATGCACCTAGGCACTACACTCAAAGACACCACAATTACCCAAGAAAGGCAATTGCTAAAACACATATGCGGCATACGACAAAAGAGACAATTTGTATGAACTGGACTCCCAAGCAATTTGCCAGGATTAATTATGATTATGGCAGATAGATGGCAACCTCTTGAGTCAAATCATTTGGCTATAGGTTGGTTGGATCATCTTATAATTCTAACCCCTCGGGACCCGCATAAGAATGGGTACCTAAAACTTAATTTCCTTGATTGCGGGTTCAAGAACAGTGAGTGCGAGGAACCTGGTACATGGATAGTGGCTGTTCCCGGACATATGACAGAAATAAAAGAAATCTGTCAAAATTCAAGGAAGTCAAAGGAGCAAAGTCATATTTGGAGGAAATGAAGCTCCTGGTGAAATAAGAGGCATTGGATCCATCAAAAGAAATGGTTTAGAAATCACAGATGTTGCATATGTTGAAGGACTAAACTTCAATTTACTAAGCATCATCAAACTCTGTGACAAGGGATACAATGTTGGATTCAACATGGGCATATGCCAAATCAAAGACATTGAATCAAATGAAGTGGTCTTTGCAAGGATGTAGACAAAAAATATGTATGTAGTGGATTGGTCAACGCAACACACCCAAAGACTGTCCTCTTAGCAAAGAGAGCACACCAATCAAGTTGGTTGTGGCACAAAAAGGTGAGTCACCTGAATTTCAAAACAATTAATAAGCTAGCAAGAAGTCATCTTGTAGAAGGACTTCAGGACTCGATATCTGAAGGAGAGTATATGTGATGCATGTCGGAGGAAAACAAATCAAGTCGTCGTTCAAAGAAAAGACATGCCCATCCTCAACAAGAATATTGCATCTGCTTCATATGGATCTATTTGGCCCAGTGGAACCAAAGCAAGCATAAGTGGAAAGAAATACACCTTGGTGGTAGTAGATGACTACTCAAGATATACATGGACAATATTCATGTGCAAGAAGAAAGAAACTCTACAAAAGCTACCACAAATGATGAAGAGGATACAAAATGAGAAGAGTCAAACCATTATCAAAATAAGATCGGATAGAGGATCGAGGTTTGTCAATGGAATAATAACTCGATCTTGTATTGAGAATGGTATTGGTCATGAACTATCGGTGCAAGGACTCCACAAACAGAATGGAGTTGCGAGAAAGAAGAAACAGAACCCTCAAAAAAAAGCGGCAAGGACCATGTTAGTTACAGGGTTACCAAAAAGATTTTGGTGAAAGCAATCAACACACTTGCTACACCCAAAACAGATGTATGATAAATAGACAGCGGTGACAAAGACTCCTATGAGATCCGGATCGGAAGAAAACCAAATGTTGCATATTTCAGGATATTTGGATGTAAATGCTTCATCCACAACAATGGCAAAGACAACCTAAAGGCTTTTGATGCTAAAGGCGATGAGGTATCTTCTTAGGATACTTAGGCCGAAAGCAAAGCCTGAGAATACTCAACAAAAGAACTATGGTTACGAGAAGAATCCATTCATGTAGTATTCGATGAGCCAAATGTAAATGGGGAAGACATTGAAGAGTCACCGATGAGATGAATCATCCAACCTTACGAAGAGTCCCTATCTTTGGTAAGCGAGGGATTATCAATTGAAAGAAGATGAGATAGCCAATCTCAAAAGCGGTGGAAAATCTGCGGTGAGTGATCACGAGAGAGTCGACCCGCGGAACACACCGTGCAAGTCGATCAATCCACTAACTTACTTCAACCTTGACGTAAGATGGGTGAGAGACCATCCACTAGAACTTGTCATTGGAGATATAAGAGAAGGTGTCAAGACAAGATCCAACCCAACAAGAAGCAATGTTCACATTCTTCATCTCGCAGAATAGAGCCCAAAGATGTGTCACAAGCATTGGACGACACACATTGGATTCAAGCTATGCAAGAAGAGTGAATCGATTTGAGAGAAATAAAGTATGGGAATTAGTACAAAGACCCATACATCAAAATGTTATTGGAACCAAATGGGTATTCGAAATAAGATGAACGAGGAAGGTTCGTGGTAAGAAACAAAGCAAGGCTTGGTAGCCAAAGGATATTGCCAAGAAGAAGGATAGATTTTGATGAAACATTTGCCCCTGTAGCAAGATTGGAAGCTATAAGGATGTTTCTTGCCTATGCACTCACAAGAATTTCACCGTATATCAAATGGATGTAAAAAGTGCATTCTGAATGGTTTATTGGAAGAAGAAGTGTATGTTGAACAACCTCCAGGATTTGAGCGGAGAAGACTCTTGGAGACAAGGTATACAAACTCAAGAAAGCCTTATATGGATTGAAACAGGCACCCGAGCATGGTATGATACCACATCACAATTCCTAACCGAAAATGGATTCACAAAAGGAAAAGTAGATAGAACACTTTTCGTAATTCAAGACAAGAAGAGTATACTTGCTTGTTCAAATATATGTTGATGACATCATCTTTGGATCCACCAACAAAGAGTGTGTGAAAAATTTTCAAACCTCATGCAAAGTAAATTTGAAATGAGCATGATGGGAGAGTCGACATACTTCCTTGGACTCCAAGTGAAACAATGAAGGATGGAACCTTCATAAGTCAAACAAAATACACCGAGAGATTTAATGAAGAAATTTGGTATGGAGGAGAAGTCTTACGTAAAAATACCAATGAACACATCGATCAAAATGGACATGGATGCGGATGGCAAGCACCAGATCAAACAAGATACTGAGCACTTATTGGATCACCGCTCTATCTCACAAAGAAGCGGGCCGGACATCACCTTTGTTGTAGGTGTATGTGCAAGATTTCAATCTGCTCCAAAAGAGAGCCATATGACAAAGACTAAGAGAATATTGAGATACTTGAAAGGAAGCGAAGTAGGCCTATGGTATCCAAAGGAAGGTGGATTCAAGCTAATTGGTTATTCGGACTCGACTATCTTTGGATGCAGAGTGGACAGAAGAGCACTTCAGGCACATGTCAAATGCTAGGAAACAGACTAATTTCTGGTTTAGCAAGAAGCAAAACTCAATAGCCACCTCTACAAATGAGGCGAATACATAGTCATGCTGGCGGTTTGTGCCCAAATCCTATGGATGAGACAAAGAAATGAGAGACTATGAAGTTGAAGAGAAAGAAATTCCAATAATGTGTGATAACACAAGTGCCATTGCAATCACTCAAAATCTGTGTTGCACTCAAGAACAAAACATATTGATGTCGGATATCATTTCATAAGAGATCATGTTGAAAAGAAGGACATTATCTTGGAATATATCTCAACCGACAAACAACTAAATGACATCTTCACAAAACCATTATGTGAGTCAAGATTTGAAGAACTCAAACATGAGTTGGGGCTAATTGAGCTAAGGCGAGACACGAGAAGAATCAAAGAAAAGAAATGGAACAGAAAGAAGGTGAAAAAGAGTGAAAACAAAAATCACTTTCGAAGAATCACCAGACGGAAAAGTCACTATACCAAGTCACCGATAGAATGAGTCACTAAGAGAAATGCGAGAAGCGAGTTAAATCGACTAAGAGATAAAATTTGAATAACTTATGAGCAAAGTGACAAAAACGCATCGTTTTGACTTAAGCGAATGTTTTAAGAGACACGTCGGATAATGATGATGTGTACTGGACATAAAGTCGCACACCAAGCCTATGATTGGATATAAATGTTTGCCGCATTAAATACGAGACATGAATCGCTCAATATGCATGCGAAATCCAAGCCGTTGATTTCGATCACAATTCAAAACCGTCTCGCACGTCCTTTCATAAACCATATTTAAACCATTTTCGTCCGTTTCTCTCTCACACTTCTAAAAACTGTTCAATCTCTTTCTCTCAAAAGGCAAAGGCAAATACTCTCGAAACCCTATCAACCTTCAAATCAATTTCTCGAGTTTTTCCTTGAAATTATTCTAGAAATGGCACCAACTTATGACTTTACCAAGTTGGGAAAACAAATCCACACCGGTTCGACCGTGGATTTCGACGGAATGGTGAAGCGGGTCCGACGACACCCTGGTGAAGAAAATCGCGGAGAAGTTGGAAACGTCGGACTAAAACCGTTTCTAACGCTGGAATATCCTATGACTTATGTGGAGGAGGTCGCACAATTCTCGTGAATGCCGAGATTCACGATGAAGGAATCAAGTCATCATTCACGGGAAGCGGTGACTATCACCGCCAAGGATTTGGTGAATATTGCTCACTACCGAAGGAAGGAGCAACCGAGATTAAGGAAGGCGATGTAAACTTGGGCCGACGCATGGAAAGAAATAGCCAAGTCCGACCTTTTGATAAAATAATATACACAAAAAACAAGAGATCATAGTTGAAGGAGGATTATCACAAATTGTTGGACATAGTTGCCAAGTGTATCGACATCAAATTTGGCAGCTTTGACCAATCACAAAGGCAAAGCTTATTGTGATGGCTGCAATCATCGAAGAAAAAAGATAAACTGGGCTGAGTTTATCTATAGCGATCTGCCCGAACGTGGGGAACAAGTCCTTCAAAGAAGATGGGTCATTTGGAGGATCCCGGGATATGGCCTAGTGATTGGCGGCTATTGGAGGTGAAAGGAGTCCCTCTTAGACATGGGAAGGCTTTCCATGTTAACAAGAGGATGTTGAGCTAACCTCTCGGTGCTCGGAAGCGAGCTTACGCCAAGAGAGCGACACGATGAAGGAAGGGAATCACCACCCTCGAAGATCAAATGTTCTTCCTCTCCACCCGAGAAGAAAGTTGCCCCTGCGGTACCGAAAGCTCTTGCCCCTGCAAAGAAAGAAAACCAAACATGCTCCCCGCCGCAGCCCGGAAGTCACCTGCCCCTGCCAGCGAGTGTCACATGCCCTGCGGCGGTCGAGAAGGACTCACAAATGCCTTCTCCGATCGTCAAAAAGGAGGAGAATCGACAAGCTAGACGGCCGGCTCTCGAAACAAACACCAAAGACTGCCCCTGCCGCCAAGACTCGAGGACGCCGCCTCCTCGAACTGTAAATTCCCCTGTACAAACCAGAGACGAAGAAGACTCGTCAAGCGGTCCGAACAGGAGAAACCAAATGAGTCGCTTACTCAAAGCACAAATACCGGAGACTACTGGCGAAGTAGAGTCTCCGATGTAGTTGATGAAACAAATGAAGTCTGAAAGGCGTCGTGAGAGGCAACCCAAGACACTGGCCGTAGCTCACACAAACTTGAAACTCAAAAGAACCAGCCCGCGGATAGTGATGTAATGATCCTATCTCCACCTTACCTGCATCCAAAATCGTCTGCGTGAGTGGAGAAAATGGAAGTTGAGCAAGTCAAGGAACAGTTCCAACGGCTTTGAATTCATAGAAGAAGAAGAGAATCTGCTAAATTTCCTCGATCGCTCTTTGTGCTCCCAAAGACTTGATGAGGACAAGCTCGCTTAGACATCCTGCAAATCTACAAGGACAGGGGAGAGAGCAAAGCAAGTCAAGCGAAGCACGTGAGAAGGCAAGTATCCGCCCTATCTCCTAGCACCGAACACTTCCATCCTCTCCTTGATGTCTTCTCTCAAAGTGACGAGGAACTGAGAGAATCTTTCTGCTGCCCGCAGAAGAATGCGGATCAAAGAAGCATTGCATGAATCGAGAATCCTTCACGAGCAAAGACCGATGGAGGGACCAGAGAGTCCTCGAACACAAACGGAAATCGATCCAATGGGAGTGGTTCAAGAAATAGCCACCGATGTTATTCTTCGCTTACCACTTCCCCGACTCACTCGGAAGAAGGCATAAGGGAATTGGCGATGAAACTCGGGACAATGGGGACCCCATCGAGCCAACCCCTATTGAAGGTGTGCTACCACCTACCCCAACTACCGAACCATCAATTGAAATGAATGGGAGTTTGGAGACGAGTGACCCCACTCCAAGTCACTCACCAGGTGCGCCACCAAATTGAGGGGAAACTCCCTCCACCGCAAAGAAGGTCGGAGGATCTTTGCGATGACTCGACAAAGAAGCAAGGAGGCGAAGAAGAGAAATTACAATCACTAGAAGAAACGGACAAGTTGCCATCAACGAAGCTCGAGGCATTGAGACTGCCTCGGTGAGGTGCCAACCGCTCCGAAGGCTAATGACGGCTGATGCGATCGAGGCACGAGGAAGGAATGTACCACAGGAGTTAACACTGGGCGATGAAAGTGCAATCCATGGGGTTGAGACTCCAATGGATGCCACCGTAGAAGACCCTAAGACAATGACACTTTGTCGAAAGGAGGACTAAGGCCTCGCAAAGAAGAGAGACTCTTGGAGGAAATGAAGGCCCACGGGAGGTTGAGACTTCCGGGGTAAAGAGGCCAAGTAGAGAACATCCCTCCCGCAATCATCGACCCATCGAGAAGGAGATCGCGCACTTCATGATTCCCAGGACAACCCCGATGTCACTTTTCCTGGGATCGGAAAAGGCGAAGAAAGAAGGTTCGAGTCAACCCCATGACAAATCCAAGAGACTCGGCACGGATGTTCCGGCACGAGCAAGTCCGATCCCAAGACTACTCGTCAAACTTTTAACTTTGATGATGAGCCACCACTAGAAATCTCATCATCGTCCGATGACGCCGAGCATAAGGCCAAGGACAAGTCTCTTGAAATGGAAAAATCACCGAGACCAACGAAGGCTGTTAAGATAAGACGAGGCTCGAAACAAGCGGGTCTACTTTCACAACCAAACCAACCAACCGAAACCATCGCTCGGCTCCTCACGCTATACCGGATCGATTCCCAAAAGAACTTCACGCACACCGCTTATCATCGAACAAATCCCGGTTGGCGGTGATGAATCTCTTGTGGAATCTTTCCCTTTGTCACTTTGGAGATACGAGAACTCCACGAAGAGTCGAAAAATAAGCAAGCACGCTATCACGCACCACCTCCTCGCTTTTTCACTCGGGCACCATTGTTCCACCGATTTTGATTTCGACGATGTATGGCCATCACCGCAATGAGAAGAATCAGCTGAAGTTCGAAAGTGTTCAAGGCACTCTTTCTTTGAAGTTGAACGAATGGAGAGGCATCGGGCCTCTTTGGACATGCGCTGGACAACAGAGATGCCAACCCTGGTGACTTGAGAGGCATCACAATGGGATAAGGGAATGGTGGCAACAAAGAAGAATCAATCAATGCGTGTGGAAATTGAGATACTTGAGAACCTTATTCAACAAGGCTGCTTTGGTGTGGAGAGTCTGAAAATGTTGATGCGAAACGAAAACGAGAGAACACATTGAACATATGCATGAAGCTCACACCGCCGAGATCAAGGCTCGCTGCGTGAGCGAAATGCAAATGATATACGGCGTTTGGAAGAACACATGACAAGAAAATTCAGCCTTCTAATGGCCGAGATGAAGCCGATTTCAAAGAGAATCCAACGCTACTTTCGATCAATTCCGTGCAAGATACAACGCAGCGAGACTTGAAGCAAAATTCAACCATCGGAAGACTTCGACTTCATGCTTGCCAATGTTTCCAGGGTTCCTCTATCCTTTGATGATGCCAAAAAGGGGAAGAGGAATACCTTAAAGCGAAAAATCAAGTTTGAAAAGAAAGGAGCGGTGACAAGGGAACAAAATTGAGAAGGAAAATCACCGAGGAAATTTTGAAATTGAAGAAAGGAAAATCTCTTTGGGGAAGGATCAAAAGATATGACCTTGATGATTGCACAAACCCCCAACAGGGTCCTCCATGTCACGGTGACATTATAAGCGGCAAACTCCCGTGACTCGCCACTCCAACACTCTGTTGTATCTATGGTGAGAAGAGAAAAGCAATTGAAGCGAGGGATGAAGGAGGTGGAAGGAAGAATGGATGCCAGGGTGATGAACATCTTGAAAGAACACGGAGGCATTCCGGTTGGGAGACACGTATGCCATTTCGGATGTCGGACACGAGCGAAGATCGGTTGACGAATTCAAAACGCTCGAATCAAGGATATTTTGCAAATATGTCCATGGCTCAAGCTTGGGACTGTCTTGGGAAAAAGGTCTCACATTATGTGAAGAAGGCGACAGGACAGACACAACAACAACCTCTCTTTCTGGTCACTCCGCCGGGCACTCACCGAAAGAAGAAGGCCCCAAGACAAAGATATCGCCGAGGTAGAGGAAGAAGCGGCGATGGAGGAAGAAGCTTGGACCTGGCCTCCGCCCAAGAATATTGAATACGTAGATCCGGGGAAAGAAAGGAGGGATCTACTTTGGCTTTGACCAAGTGGCGAACTTGCGAGTGGCTACAACTAACGCCGAGTATGTAAAGAGAATAGAAGAAAAAAAAGACAAACTCGGCTATGGCGGGAGAGACGAGGAAAGAACAAGGAAAGATGAAGCTGCCAGGAAGGCATATGAGAAGAAAAAGAAGGCGGTGACGACGAGAAGAAGAGGAGAAAGAGAAGAAGATCGATCAAAGAGGGCAAAATCGAAAAGATGGAGATAATCTATTCACCCTCCCTCTGATTATCGTAGCCGCTTGACTTACACTTTCATCTCAACCAAGTTAAGTATTAGACTAAACAAATGAGTTATTCTATCAACAACGGCTCAGTCCGAGTGCTGAGTGGCTAACTCTTCTATTTGGTTAACTAACTTAGCATTGTCCCATCAAGGACATAAATGTGGAATTAACTCAAACTAATTTAAAAGGACTAAATTGAAAAGTTGGTAAGGTTTATTCAACCCCCCTTTTAAACCTTACTCACACCCCTCGGGACCTACAAAGTTATTTGGATCTTCGTCCCGTAGGTCAAACTGAACAAATCACATTGCACCATTTGGATAACATTTTGTTAGGAATTTTATTGTTTAGATTTTGATGAATGCCATATAAAACTTAGAATAGAAAGTTGGCACCCCAATTCTTCTCAGAAAATGTATTGTAACAATTAGAGTCGCTGCCAAAGAAGTTAAGTCATTCTACGCCCCTAACATGCAAGAAGACAACTCAAGGCTTGAAGGAAAACTCACTGAGAGACAAATCTGAAAGAAAGAAAAGCGAGAACTCGATCAAGAAGAAAGCGGATGAGATGCAACAGTGGAACATCACTCAAGTCAACTCAAGAGAAGCCAAGTCTCAAGTGAAGTGAAAGAAGAGTCATCCATGATTGGAAGTCGACTTAAGTCACCTGGGAAAGCAAGGAAAAGCAATCAAGTCGAAATAATCGTAAAAAGAACCGTTGCCGTAAATCAAGAGATTTACTTAAACAAGTAATATCTCCATACTACCTTTCTTGGAGTGCTCGGTCCCTCAAGCGTGCAAAAGGAATGAACCAATGGAAAGCACTACACCGTGTCGAATGCGAAAAGGTGATAAAACAATTCATACGAGGAAATGGCAATTCCAAGAACGCAAGCCAACGATCGCAAAGTGACTTTCAAAAATGAGCCTATCTCTTCAACGGGCAAATTTTTGAAAGTTCACTATAAAAGGCCGAGGAGTTTGTTTGAGAAAAAGAATGAATGACACACACGTGAAGATATACAAGCTTATCAAAATCTGAAACATTCTCAATCCTCAAGCCTACATCTCAAGTACATCAATCCAACACTTACCTCGTGAAGGAAAGAGAACTTCAATCAGTTGAAGAGGAGAATATCGAAAACAAGGGGTCTACATTCCAGAAGGATTGTAGAAAGGTTCAAGGTGAACCAAGTCTTAAGCTCTTGGAGGGCTTCGTGATCAAATCCAAAGTGCTTAAGCAAGTGAGTCAGTAGTAGCAAGCGCACCGCCTGTGAAGAAGAAGCCGAGTCTTACGAGAAGCCACCGAGTGATCAAGGCGTCTCAGGCCGAGTCCCAAAGGATCAAGTCGGCCATTGTGATCAAGACTTGTATCTAGACTGCTACCACTTTGTAAACCGATCATTACTTAGTGGATTCCTCCGGGAGTTGGAGAAGAGAGGAGTAAAAGAATTACCCCATCTTCGAACCTCTATAAAAACTTTCTTGTGTCATTTACATTTCAAAGATTTAAATTTCGCACTTTTAATTGCTTATATCTGTTTGATAAATTTGCTATCCATTTGATAATTTATAAGTACTAAATCAAGTCAGAAAAACTTGCTTAATCAAACTTAAGGGTGTTAAGTCTTCCAGCAATAAAAACAAAACCACAATTGAGTCAATTTACGACCAACAAATGAGTTACTCTATTAACAACTCAAATGAGTCATGTTGAGAGATTAACTCTACTTGAGTGACTAATTCGATCCATCCATCAAGGACACAACCATGTGTAGAACTCAGAGATTTAAAAGGCCTAAAACGAAAATTTGGTAAGGTTTATTCAACCCCTTCTAAACCTTACACTTACACCCCTTGGGACCTACACATTTGGTTTGATCTCAAAATTATTGGTCGCAATGAGCCTCACGATACTTAGACGACGTGTTGTCCATAGATGGCTTAGCGTGTCGTACATGTTTCTTTGTTGTTCATCCGCCATGACGAAATCCTTGCTTTCGTTAATATCCTCTTCATGGTCCGTATTGGTACTTTCCTCCTCGTGTTGCTACACGGTGGTATCGCGCTTCCAAATTCGACGTCGAGTAGGCATGCACTGCGGTAAATAAAGAGGATATGTATAATCCAAGACTTACAAGGATAAAAAGAAAGATAATGTAAAAATAAAAATAAAATAAAAATGATTAAATTAATAAAAATAGGGCGTTCTTAATATTACAATCACCTAATGGCGCCAAAAATTTGATGGCTCAAAAGCTACTCTAGAAACATGAAGATTTTATTAAAAATATGCAAGCCTTAATCACAAATTTATTCTAGAGTTCATTACATTCAAACACTAGAAATTTAGCTACACATGGCCTTGGCAAAAGAGAATACTACACAAGAAGATTTGAATGAAATGAACATGGTGTACTTAGCTCTTATTCAAGACCAATACAAGACTTCATCCTTGGTTGATTGCAATGATGTTGAGCTCAAGCCTTCTCCTCTATTGCTCTTCAACTTCCAACTCTACCTCTCTTTTATCCTCTCAATATATTTTGCTTTGAAACTTAGAGTGAATGAATTCATCCTCCATCCCAAACTCTTGGCTTTTATAGACATTGTTTTTAGTGAAAGAACACATTAACAATGTCATCTCTTGCAAATAATTGCCCCACTACCATAGTTGGGTTGTTGAATCCTTGTTTTCATGTGATAATTGAGGGAATAATGGGGCTTAATGCAGCAAAATGAGATGTAAAAATTGTACAAAAATTATCAAAAAGCAAAAAGGAAAAGTTCCCATAATTTCCGCCAAAAGAGTATTTGAGTTGCATAAAGCACGATCCGTCTTATGAAGCACGGCATGGCCGTGTTTTTCATGTCAATTGTGGGATTTTGGCGGGTGTGCTTTTAAACACGGTTTGGGCGTGTTTTCCTTGTCGTCATGTTGAACACGGTCCGCATTTCTTTCAAAGCACGGCCGGGTGTGTTTTTCTCGTTTTTCTTGTTTTTCTTCTTGTTGAAGCATGGCCATGTTTCCCAACACACTAAGGTGTGTTTTGCAGACGAGATCGAGTCTTCTTGCCTTCTTTTTTTATCAATGTTAGACTTCATTTTTGTTCGTATTTTCATACGAGATCCATATGAGTTTGCTTCTAGTCTTTACCTTCATCATTTAAAACAAGCCAATGTGATTTTTCTTGAATTTATTGATTAATAAACTAAAAATTTAAAGAAATTATCGAAAAAGAGTTATAAAAACGTGAACAAAAATGCACTTATCAGAAACTAACATATAAATGTAAGAAGAAAGAAAATGGACGTGAAAAAAAAAAGAAAAAAAAATGTCTTCAATTTCCGAAAATCCTAGAATATGTTGTCATTGTGGGAATCGGGCACAAATGAGGACGTCATGGACAAGCGATAATCCCAGTCGAAGATTTCTGGGGTGTGCGAATTGAAAGGTGAGTTCATCCATATAGAATTCTGAATTTTTATTTCACTGTTCGACCTACCTGAGTTCATCCATGGAGTTCTGCATTTTTTTTAACTATTCGAACTGTAATGTTCTTTCACTGTATTGGCAGAGTGGAGGGTGTAATTTTTTCGAATGGGAAGACCCACCCATGTGCTCAAGAGCTATGACAATAATTCCTACATTGAAGCGCAAGATTGTGGTTCTTGAAGATGAAATCCAAAAACAGATGATAGCAAACAAGCAGCAGAAAATGGTTTTAATGGTGTCATGGTGTGTGTTCTTGGCTTATTTGTTAAGTTAGTCAAGAAAAAGGAAGGGGGAGGAGGTTGCAAATGTATTTGTGTTTGGCGGGGTGAATTGCGTTTATGTAGTAGTAGTAGTAGTATGTTTAGTTTGCAAATGTATTTTACCCTGTTTTATTTATAAGTTGTTTTGTGTAGTAGTAGTAGTATATTGTACCCTGTTTTATGTATGTTAATGGAAATCTGCTATATTTGCACCAATTATGTATACTATTGGAAATTGGTTTGAGAAGTAATTGTTTGATACCTAACTTTGACCAATTTTTTAGTGACTAATTATTTAATTTCGGAGGAATTAAATATTAAATTAATATTCTACGTTTCGAGTAGATGAGTGTGGTATATTTAACTTCTCAAAATTATTTTGTGGTGAGTGAGAAATAAAATCCACAAGCTAGTCACTTGGAAATAGGATAATGGATGATGGGAAGGTGAAAAGACACCATCCCACATGGGAATAAAATGTTAATATTATTCAATATATAAGTAAGTAGGTGTGTAAGAGTGTGCAAGATGAAATAACTATACACATGTGAAGTGTGGTGGGAAAGGCCACACGCGCAACACCGCCGGCCCCGTCTTTGGGGCGGGCGTGGGTCGAGGGTCGAGCAGTGCCCCGACCGGATCGGGCATAGTTTTGCACGAAAAATATTTGTTTTTTATTTTTAAAGAATAAAAACAAATAAGTTGCAACTTAAAAGTCAAACTACACTTTTTAAAAATGAAACAACACCACTATGTGCACTACTTGGAAGCTTCTGACATAGTGGCCATTGAAGGAGTGCCCACTACCTCGGAGGTTCTGACCCATTATCTTGAAGTTACGCCTACAAGAAAGAGACCCCAAGGCCTGGATGGAAGTCTTATAAATAGGAGCACTCGTTGTTGTTCGATTACAATATACATACACATTTTTACATTCTTGTACTTGCATAAAGTGTACTCGATTTTTCATATTCCATTCGAAAGTGCCTTGAAATTTGCATTGTTTGCTATTTCAAGGACGAAGATGTTGTATCTTTGGGGATAACATGTATGTTCCAAAGACTATGCGGGGCGTGTTTATCTTCGGATAGAGTATTTACTCGCCTCATCTTTTCTCGCATTTGCTATTCTCCTGTAATAGATAGGTTCTCTTTGTAATTCGCTTACGTAAATAAACACCAGAAATTTTGAACATAAGCTGGGAAATGTTAATGGAAATTCATTACCTTGTTTTGCATTACAATAACAATTTCATCAAGACGGGGTAAATGTGCACTTTAACAAAATTGTATCAAAACAGGGTAAATATAAGTGCACATTACTTTAAAAAAAAATATAAAAATAGGGGTAACGTAAGTGCACAACACTTTAACAAATATTCTGGCACCAAATTCCAATAATTCATTCAAGTGCACAACACTTTTTCAGATTGTATCAAAATCAAAATATAGTACCAAATTAAGTGTCACAACACTATTAACAAAAGATGTATATAAATGTAGGCATGTAAGTGTCACATCACTTTAACAAAAGATGCCTTAATGTTCAAGATTGACCAGAAGAACAAAAGACAATTCCCATAAGCACTTTTGCACTTAATGCCTTCTTCATTTGGCAGCTTTCTTTCCTGTATGCTTTCTCTTTGCAGCATTCTCCTCGATGAGAATTGAGGTCATTTTCTGTATGCTCACATATTTTTGTTCTCATTCACTTATTATTGTTTTGGAACTTGTGCTTGGATTTGTGATACATCTTTCCATACTAGGAAAAAATTGTCCTCCAACAAAAGGTGCAGGTGCTCTGATATTAGCCCCAGGAACATGCAATTGACCTTTCTTAAGTTGTTGATACATTGATGGTGTTGGAATTGAAGGTGCTGGACCCCTGACCATCCTAGGTGGCTTGAAAGACAAATTCTTTGTAACTTGTTCCTATAACACAAAATTAATACACGAGAACTTACACAAAGAATATGTATACTTAGTACAAGCATCATAAAGTGATGAGGATAACTTACTTTATGATCCATTTTTTCGATTATTTGAGTTAGCACTTCTTCAATCAACGATGCATAACTCAATGGCCATCTTCTTAGCTCTCCAAGCCTGAAACCTAGACCCATGACATCTGATGTCCTCCATTACATCAATCCTGAAACCTTTCACATTTCTTTTGGGACCTGTTCTAAATTTTTGCTTATATTTGGCAGACTGCCAATTGGACTTCACATTTTTCACATGAAAGTTAGGTCCACATGTGCGCTTTGGATCATACTTCCTAATCTCATATGAATCATCTTTAGGAAGTTTTAATGCATGCAGTTTCTAGTTGCATCTCTTGTCTGCACATTTAGCATGAAGTCTTTCTTTACCAATTTTTTATGATATTAATGCTTCTCTTGGTCTTAACTGCATGTGAATGTATGGCCTCTCTTAACTCTTTTCTGTTGGAAAATAACATTGAGATCTGAAAAAAAGGATCATACATGTTCACAGGATTAAAGGTAGAAATTGATGCTCTTTATCATCATCAGACCCCTTATTACTATTCAAATCATCTTCACTTCTACACACATCTTCTTCTCCATGATCACTACCCCTATCTCCATCATTCAAATCATCTCCTTGTGGTTCCCCCATCCATTCAGCATCAGAATCAATATTTTCCTTAAATAATTTAGAATCATCACCACTTTCAGATTCCAAATTGTAATCACTGTCATTAAAATCTGACCCTTCATCACTCTCATTTTCTACATTTCCTCCTTTTTACCCATTCACCTCATCACTATCACTCTCATTTGCTTCCTCAATATTATCAAGCCCCTCAGTCACATATTTCTCATACCCCTTCCTTGGTTCTGATTGTTTTGATGAACCACTTTGACTACAAAAGACATCATTTAATTCTTCAACATAGATGTTAACTTCCCTAATACCCTTAAGTCTCTGTTCACATATTTCATGCAAACGATTGTTATCTTTAATTAGCAAAAACCCGTCATCAATTTCACAGTAAATTGTCATAGGTTCCTTAATACCCTCACGTTCACCCAGTTTTATAAATGCTTCTACCATAAACAACTCAACTTCTACATAGTCGAACTTAAAACAATAACCCCCAACATAAGTAGACAAACCACGAGGCCCAAGATCAAACTTACCTCCATAGTAGAAAGCAAGTGTTAGCATCCTACTTGATGGATCTGTGTCAAAGACCAAAAAAAAGTGAGTCAATAAAATATTTTATTCAACGTTAAAAAAAAAAAGGAATTAAGTCAGACACATATAGGACAGATTCACATGACTCATGGTCCCCCACTTTTACACCACTCAAAAAAGCCACATTTTCTTTGCACACATCACGGGTGATTGGAAATAGACAATCCAACATATATGACCCACAAATAGTAGAGTTTACCAAGAAAAAAGAATAAAATCATAAATGGGGCACACAAACATACCATAGTTTGGAGGAGGCTCATCCAAGCGATCTTCTTCACGAACCTCCATTTAAACGATAAAATTGGATGCACAACTTCAAGTTCTTCAATGATCAGACCAGAAATAAAAATGCAGTTGGGATTTTCGCTTAGATTTTGAAGATTGTAGGGCTAGGGTTTTTTGGGGCTTTTTTATGTTCCTTTCGATTCTGTTGGGATTTTGAGAAGAAAGCAGGCTCGATTTTTTGGGGTGTGCAATGCACATGATTTTCATTTTCCTTCCCAAATAATTACGTGAATTTTTTATTTTTTAATTCAAATCTTTTGACAGTTAGCACGTCCCGACTTAAAAACGCCACATCGGATTTTCCGAATATTGATAAGTCCGGCGAAAAAAGGACTAAATGTGCACAAAAGTATAAATTATTGGACTAAAATTAAAACTGCACAACATAGAGGACTAAATGTCAAAACAAGTGTTTGCCTTATTTTTTTAGCTTCACCGCAAGTGTACGGTGCAGTTTATAGAATAGGGTTAGCAAGGTCGAATCCACAGAGACTAATAAATTAATGTACTAAGTACTGGATTATAATAGCCTTATTTTTATCTAGACGATCGAAAGTGAGTGAATTGGTTTTATAAACTAAAGCAGAAATTTATCCTAAAAGAAACAAAGCAAAGAGTTGATTAAAAGATCAAGTAGGTGAATGGATTTCTGGGTTATGGTTTCAGTTAATATCCCCTTTTATTATCAGATTAATCAAACCAAAGTTAAACGTATTCTTCCCTATAGAACAATCACAAAAGTAATTTACCATCTCTCTCGAAATACATGTAAAAACGTTGATTGAAATATCTATGCTAGCATCTCAACTCAACATGAGATATCCAACTCCCAAAAGCTCAAAGATTATAAATCCTCACGAATATTCACAGACTTCTCAATCATGCAAGATATTCATGTCAAGTACTCATAGATCTAGTATTGAAACTCATCGGTTAGAATTATGAATCAATACATCAAACAAGTTAAACCAATCGCGTTTTGATAAAACAAGAATTAAAGCAAAGTACTTGAATAGGGTTGGAAAATATTAACTTCAGTTTCAATTAATCATCAAATAAAATTATCCATTAACCTACTCCCAAACTCGGGAATCACAAGAAGTTTAGCTAGACATAGAAAATAAATAATCCATAGACAAATTATTCATGTTCATGCCTAACTAATTGAAAATAAAAAATACTATGGAATGAGTGAACTCGGAGATGTTGACAATCTATCGATCTATCTTCAAACCTCGAAGGTGTGGTTACGGTCTTGATCGATCTCTCCAATTCTCTGTTGGAAAGTTGCTCTTTTCTCTGCTTTCTAGGGCAAAAATCAGCGTGTCCTTGTTTGTGGCCGTCCCGTCTCTATTTGTACTTCGTTCGGGTCGAAACCTAGTTGGAAATATTATCAAACTCTATTTTCCCACATAGACGCACGGGCCGTGCGCCAGCCCGTGCTAGGTGCCACAGAAACAAGTCAATTGCTGAAGGACGCACGGGCCGTGCACATGACGCCGCGACCACCCGTGCGTGTAGTCGAAACTTGTGAACCTTGGGGTTAGCGCACGGGCCGTGCTAGGGACGCACGCCGCCTGCCGTGCGCACATGCTAAACTTGATATCGTTTGTTTTCTTTTCGTTTCTCCCCCGGTTAAATCCGACTTCTTCCCGATTCAACTCCAAACTTAGTACCTTACGTCAAGTATTGGCGGTTCTTTATCGCAATGCTCCAAATTGTTGCCAAAATGCTACAATTATCAACAAATTCCTACAAAACGAGCAAAGCATAATGCCTTTTCCACAAAACAGAAATAAAGCCATATTTACTCATGTAATTCATGCATTGCAACACATTCTAGCCAAAATTAAGCCCAAAATACATGCAAAACACATGCCAATCAACAGGCCAACTTAGCAGACTAAATATCTAATTTTCCCATATAATAATCATTAGAGTTTTTTCCAACGACCATATATATTCCAATGGATATACCGTTGGACTAAACTCCAAAGGTATAACTATATTGGAATTAGTGTTGGAAAAAAATGTTGGAGTTTTTTCCAACGGTTGTATATTCCAATGGATAAATGTCGTTGGAAGTACCGTTGGAATATTTTTCCATTGAAATTTTGTCATCCCAATGGCCATTTTACCAACAATGCATTTTCTGTTGGAATCGATAATTCTAACGATAATTGGCCAAATTTCAACATATTTTTTCCGTTGGAATTTCTTTGTTTTCTTGTAGTGCAGATATTCAGTTCTTCTGAAAATTTTAGAGGATCAAAATATACTTCATAAATTAACTTGCAATAGAATAATTTTTCATTTTTTTTTCCTTTGTTCATCAATTTAATTTGGATTCATTAAAAATTCAACTGATGGTAATATTATGAGCCAGAATTTTTAAGGGGAAAAAAACACAGGAGAGAGAGAGAGAGAGAAAATGACAAATGAATCCTCCTGGCGGCCGGCCTCGGTGTTGTTCTAGGCTTGAGAGACTGCTTAGTTGGGGCAAGGCCCTTGTAATTTTGGGCCAATTCGTTATATACCCCATGATTTTAAGCCCACATTACATTTGGGCTTAGCTATATTCATATTAAATTCTTAATTAAAATATTATCATATACATGCATGAATTCAATTTACGTCGTATAACCCTATTCATTTTATGGGTCGACAGCATGATGCCTCGCAAAAGGTTGTGTTGAGTGGAGAGTGGCTGAACATATTTTATGTAATTATTGTAATTAAAACAGTTTAATTTTTAATGGATTTTTAATTAGGGATAGAATAAATCTCAATAATTTAATACTTGGTTAATTAGTAATCTCGCTTAAATAATATTGTTGTTCGGTCAACTCAGGGACAACATCCTAAATTAATAATTCGTTAAATTTATAAGATAATACATATATGAAAATTCATATATGAAAATTCATATAGGACCCATATAAATTAATGATTTCTTAATATATAATATATTATGATTAAATCTATGAAGATTAATTGCATAATGAATAACTCGTTTGTTATTTGTTTCTCGTTGAAATTTATGCCACATTGAATCTCATCTCTAACTTTTGTCATGGTAGTAAAAAAATTTAGCGTGGTTTTCTCGTAACTCAACATAGAATTATTCAATGTCATTGGTGTTGAACTTTCATTTGAGAATCATGTTCCATAGTAGAATTATTATTTTCAACTTTACAATTCGCATGTCGCTCTTTATTATCTGTTCACCGGCCAACAATTCTGCAGCTTATGCAATTGTATAATACCCCCATTACAAGATTGAATCTTTTGAAATTTAAGAAAAATAATTCAATACTTTGCTATTGTTAAGTGGTTTTTATGCATGCATTTTGGGGTGTCATTTGACAATTAATTGGTGCATTTGCATGTATATTTAGCGTCTCTAGTGTAGTTTTCTTTGTTGGACGTGATACTGCGAGTATTCTGTAATTTTGTCAGAAAATGAGCCAAATTGAAGATGGAATAAGCGTGATATCGACAAACGGTATAAAAGATACGACACGTGGAAGACGGATCGAGAGAACAAGCAAGAATGGGAAGAAAAGGGAGGCACACAACTTGGCCATATGAAATCACACGGTCGTGTGCCTCAATATTCAAAAATTGCAGAGCTTCACCACACGACTGTGTGCATCATTGTTTTGAACCAGGACAGAGCTATCACATGACCAAGTTGTGTGAAATCACACGGTAGTATGCAAAGAGGCTGTTGCACGACCTGGCCATGTAGTTGTGCACGGGCAGTGCGGGAATTCCTAATTGGACGGATTTTTACTCTTTTTTCGATAGGACTGAGTTACATGGCCCGAGAGTCAACTATAAAAGGATGAATAAATGACCTAATTAAGGGAGATAATTAGGGCCCGACAACGACTCGTTAATCAAGAGGGTTAGCGAGATAACTGTAGCCAGAATGGGAAATATTCATCAAGGAGGTTCACATATTGCACCTCATGATCAAGTATGCATAGACATCCGGAAAGACAAAAACCATGATTTTGCTGATCAAATAGCTTATAATCGGGCCTGGAAAAAACACATAGATCAATTACTCAAGAAATCAGGGCCCGACAACGACTCGTTAATCAAGAGGGTTAGCGAGATAACTGTAGCACTAGCTGGACAGGCTATTGGCGCCGTTATGGCTAACGCTTTAACCACCTCAGCTTCTTCATGGGTTGTGTGCTTGGGCCTGATTTCCACCCTGGCAGGTACTAACCTGCGCGGAAAGAGACGGGATTTATCGATTCTCATGACCAAAATTGGCGCTATTGGTACAGCGTCGGCGATTATTATCTCACTGGGATCATACCTCCCGCCGGTTACGGCCTGGATTGTCGGGGCGGTGGCGTTTTTTATTATGTCTGTGGCGGTGGCATTGCCCTGATTGTCACCCCTCTGTTTCACTGAGATTAACGAAAACCACTAAACCAGCCGCAGCCTTGTATCCAACTATTTTATAATTAGGGTTTAAGGTGGATTTGTCGTAGTTGATGTAAAACATGCATATTGGAAAAAGTTCAATTTTTATAAATTTCACCCTTTTTTTTGAATTTATAATTATAATGTGTTGATAAAAAATTCTAATCGAGTATCTGATAACCTATGAAGCAGTACTAATACGGATACGGGACGCGGATACCATGCCCGTACTTGAGGGTAGGCACAACAAGCTTGTGCCTAGGGCCCCAAAATTTTAGGGGCCCATTTTTATGTTTAAGGGGTAATTATAAAAAAAACCCTAAGATTTGGGCTAATTACAAAAAAAAACAGAGATTTTTGGAAATTATAAAAAATCCTTTAAGTTTGATGTGTCTTATATTTTTCTCGTTCATATGCAAAAAATATTTCAAAATTCCCCTTACATTTATGAAAACATTACAGTCACCCCCTTAAATTTAATACACAATCAAATCTTAAGTTTTTGGGGGCCCCAATTTTTTTAAATGGTTAAGTATATGAATCGTACTCTTCACACACACAATTCAACATGAAGCCTAAAATTGTAAAAAAATGAGAAATAATTCACTCGAATGTGAGATACATATAAACTCCAACTCATACTAATAATTTTGAGTCTAGTTTTATTTTTTTTCATTGTGTTAATACTTTTCATTTTGCTTAGTTTTTTTTTGCTTTTGCTTAATTTTGCTCTTTCATTGAATTGATTTAGTTAGCAACGTGATTTATGATATGAGCAATAAATTTATTTATTTATTTATGATTTACTGATGTCGGATAAACTTGGGGTGACATAGTAATTTGTGTGACTGAAATTTTGTTTTTCTTATTGTCAAAGTTTTTTAGGAGATTAATATTACAACTGATTTTTCTGCTCTTGATTTATAGTAATATTTTAAGACAAAAAAATAATATCGGATACGATATAAGGGCCTATTTTTTTTTATCCCGCTTAGGGCCCTATATTTCACAGGTCCGGCCCTGGCGGATACGATACAACATAAATACGGGAATATGACAGATTTTAAATTTTTAAGGATACGGGTACGGTATATATATATATATATATGTAAATTATATATTTTTATATTATTGAAAATATAGACGTACTAATTATAATTTTAAAAAAAACAATGGTTCAAGTATAAAAAACGAAAATTTCATAAGTACTCAAATCTAAAATGTGATAACTCACATGGAAACACCAAAAAATACTTAAAAAATGAGCAATAGAATAAATTCTATCTATTTCCATGTGTAGATATATTCATGGAGTATCCATGAAATATCGGATAAACGATCGTATCGGACACGTATCCGGTACGTATACGGCATCTTCAGAGAAGTGTATGTGCTTCCTAGTTGATAACACATAAAACATAATACATAATTATCTTATGATTTAATTTGGATTTTTTTGTCTAATATGAATAAGCTTTTTTTTTTTTTTTTTGAGGGAATATATGAATAAGCTTTGAATAAGGCAATAAATCCAATAATTCACAGAGTTCCAATTAGGGGTGTGCACGATGCGGGGCGGTTCGAGATTTGGAAATCTCGAACCGTCCCGGTTCGAGATTCGAAAATAAATCTCGAAATCAACCATAGAAAAAAATCTCCGTCCCGAACCGTCTCAAAGTTCGGACGGTTCGGGACAGAGATTCGGTTCTAATGGGACGGGACGGTACGGTTCGGTTCGGGACGGAGATTCGGAGATTAGTCATAAATAAAACATACAAATTTAAAAAAAAAAAAGAAAATCAATATAAAAATCACCAAACGGATATACTTCTAGAGTTCTAGTCTCTTTTTAGCGTAGTATCAAAATAAAAACTAAAATTATAATATGTAACACAATCCAAAATTCTAAACTTAAGAACCTCTATAATACAATAATAGTATATTATTTGGGCAATTGTCCTTCTATTGACATAGAACATATATAATTAACAATATTTTTTTATAAATTAACATGAAATAAAAACTTGTATAAATTTATAATCTCAATGTATCATACTTAACAACTTAACATAATTATAAAATTATATTTATAATTTGTGTGATGTAAAAAATTAAAATATGATCTTTTTTATATTGTTATAATATGACACTATTACTTATTTCTCTTTTAAGTGCAATTTACTAATCATTTAACTAATTCTAATTTCAAATGATTTACTCTATTGTTAATATCAAAGTTTTTTAAAATTCATAATAGTTGCAGTATTATGATTTTTTTTTAAAAATATGCTTTATATTCAATTTAATTGCAAATAGTTTGTAGTAAATTCAATATCAAAATAAAAACAACATAGAAATAATGTATATGTATTTATATAAAAAGTTTAGAATCGGTTCTAGCTTGGGTCCTCGATTCGGAGTGGTTGACGCGGTTCGATGCACGTTCTCGTATGGGTATTTGAAAAATCTCGAACTGTACCATAAATATTTTCGATGCACGTGCGGTTCGGGAAAGTCAAAAAGTCAACGGATATTTTCGGTTCGGAGATCTTTCGGTCCGGATATCGGCTTTCGGTTTGATGTCTCCAAGTCTGCTCACGCATGACCCTGGTTCCAATATCGTTGAGGCAACATAACTAAGATTTTCGTTTTGGCGGGTCACTGTTTGCACCGCAAAAAGAGAGTCTGTTCCTTATCCGAGAGATAAAGAGATGTCGGTTCACACATATTTGGAATTTTTGATGTTTCATTTAGATGTTGCATTTCTGACAAAATATTTTCTTCCTTTTGTTTAAAGTACTACAAATTGATTTCAAGCCCGTTTTAAATTGGGGCTTAACACTACAATATTTAATTAAGTTAATTAAATTATGTCGAACACAGTGAATTTTATGTACATCGATAACCCTATACATTTTATGGATCGACAATCTGCAAAAACATTAAGGAAATGAGTCGTAAAAATTTTGGGTTACGTGAAGGGTGGCAAAGTCCATTTTGACAATTATTTGTTGAAGACTAGACAGTTTAATGGAACTTTAAATTAAGGATAAATTTATTAAATTAAGGTAGAATCAATGGAACAATCTTTGGTTTGTTGTACTAAAATCATTTTTGATATTATCTCATTATGTAAACGATGAAAAGACATTCCTTCAGCTCTTTCTTTTTCTTTCTTTTTTTCAGGGATACATATTACAAGTCGCACCATAACCTACAATAAATAACAATCCAACTAAGACCCAAGCTGCGCTTACTCAAACAAAATCAACTCACACAAATGTGGAAAATCAACACACATGCCATTAGTGGAAATCGAACCTAAGACCTATTAGTCTCAATATATTCATCTCTTTTCACAATTTTAGATAAATAAGTTGTGGCCATTTACCAATTCATTTTTTTCAGTAGGCATAAATTAACCATAGGACACATCAAGAATAAGAGTGACAGTACACAAAAATTAGGGATACCATAAAAATTATTCTTTTGAACCCATCAATGCAAACTTTTTTCACCTGGAAAATTGAGTGCAGAAAATTGCATGGACCAACAGTACAAAGCCAAAAGACATCCAAATAATTGCAGAGAATCTGAAAACTCTCGCCGCCTGCGGTTTTCTGTCAAGAAACATGGCGCTCAAAGCACATGAAAAGGCAAACATAATTGACACCACAAATGAATGATAATTAGATGGAAGCCCGCCGAGATGGTTGCCGAAGCCGCCCCTTGATTGGTGCCTCTACCTCCCAGCTGCCAGCACGGAAGCAAAGGTAGAAAAGCTGCTGCAGCGGATGATAGCACAACAATTGCTGGTGAAAACCTGTCTTTCCATACTGCTGTTGGTTTATACAAAACTAGAGAGTTTTGGTAACTATTGAGAACAAGCCCAAATGGAATGCCTTTTGCCATCATAATCTGAAATCCAAAAAATCAGGAGATTGAGTGAAATAATTTGACTGGATGAAATATGCAGTATTTTGAATGTTATGGAATGGAGAATTGTTCTTCCTGGAAATGTAGTTCACGAGTTTACATGCCGAAAATTCATTGATACAAGAATAATTTTTAAATTAAAAGGGTCAAAATCACGGAAAGAATAAAGATACAATACTCTAGAGAAATATGGCCTGGAAATGACTGATTAACTAATCTTAGAATCCAGAGGGCATTAAGTGATTTCTTCATATTGATATGGACAAACATAACAGTACAGCCAAATCGATTGTAACAAAGTTGTTTCACTGATTACAAGATATATGCACCTTGTGATCAACTATATTTTTGTCGAACTTTTCTGCAATCACAAGAAATATGCACCTTGTGATCAACTATATTTTTGTCGAACTCATGAGACTGTTTCTCCAATTATAAGAAATATGTGTCATGTGGTCCACTACATCTTTGTCGAATTTATGTGTTGGGAAAGTTTTGTCCGGCCATTGAAAGTGATCCCTTTCGAATGATGATAAAATAGATCTCTGCTTGACTCCATGACAAATATGCAATCTATATGGTGTTCTAAGTAATGACATCATACATACATGATTTTTGCAAACAGTTTTTCAAGTAATAAGGTCCTATTAAATGATTAAAAATAGCACGGATAACAATGTACCGGTGTAACCCTGGCCTGAATTTATCACTGAAGGGTTAACATGCCAATTACTATTTGCCTAATTAGAGGAAAAGCAAATTGGACAGTTGTGAAGCCTGTCCTTAGTAATAAATAAATAAAAAAGGGAATTCACTGATTTAGAAGGCATTTCTTAGGTGAAAAGGTTCATTTTCTGATGGATATTTGTTGCCTTCAACCAAGACAAGAACTCTCCCATGCATACAAGGCAGACATTTCTTTTAAAAGATTTGGTTCTCTATTTTATCTTAAAATAATTATTTTCCCTCCTTGATGGAGACATGCATACTTAAAATGATATGATCTACCTACTAACGAGGAAATTTCTCAATATACCCCAAGCATAGCATTTTTGGCTTCTTCAATGTGGGTAAAACTCTCATAACGAAGAGTAATAGTATAACAAACACAGATTGAAAAACCTGATACAACTTCCATACTCCCATCCCACTGTGTTATCTTGTGTACATTATCTTCTCTCATGGAACCACCGAGGCTGACAACAAACTGGCCTGTCGGCACAGAAACTCTTAATCCTCATGCTGTTGGTAATCAGACATCACGAAATCCCAGCCCATATTATCGTGGACTTCTAGACACATCCCTTAACATAAACAAATATCATAGCAGGTTCAAACTCAACAATCAGGACCAAGAGGACGATGAATATGCACTCAAGACATTGATAAAAATCCCTGCCCACAAATCCCCCTCATTTTGCAACGGATCAGTGTCTAAGCAATGCAAGGAGATAATACGGAAGAAAAAGGCCATGCCAGGGCAGTTTCTGGGCGTCAGGCAACGGCCATCAGGCCGATATGTGGCTGAGATTAAAGATTCCAGCCAGAGTGTCAGACTCTGGCTAGGGACTTTTGACACTGCAAAAGAAGCAGCTTTGGCCTATGATGAAGCTGCCCTTGTCCTTAGAGGTACTCAAGCAAGGACTAATTTTCAATCTCTCCAACTTGTTTCTCAGCCATCATCACAAAGTAAACAGAATCCTTGGGCCAATAATATTCAATTATCTTCCTATCATCAACAAAATCCAGTTGACATAATTCCTGGAAATCTAGCCCATTCAGACAATCCTATCCGCTTCAAGTTCAATGATCTCAAGTTTCAGTATAACTACGATTCGCTGAAATATCAGCAGCCATTTGAGGAAAACAGAGTGCCATTACAGAATAAAATGAACAGTGGTGAATCCAGCACAAGAAATCAAAGCTCAAATGTTGTACCTGATGTATGCATAGACATCCGGAAACAAAACTATGATTTTGCGGATCATCTGAACGAACACATAAATCAACTACTCGAGGAATCACAAAATTACTCAATGATGAGGATGAGTGAGACGACTCTGGCTCTCGCTGGACAGGCTGTTGGCGCGGTCATGGCTAATGCATTAACCAGCTCCACTTCTTCTTCTTCTTCTTCTTCTTCTTCTTCTTCTTCTTCTTCTTCGAGGGCAGTGTACTTGGTGGAGTTTGCTATTGTCTTAGGCCTGAGTTTCACCCTGGCAGGCGTCAACCTGCGTGGAAAAAAACGAGCTTTGTCGATTCTCATGACAAAAATTGGCGCCATCGCAACAGCATCGGCGATTATAATTTCCCTGGGTTCACATCTCCCACCGGCGACGGGATGGACCGTCGGGCCGATGGCGTTTTTCATCGTGGCGATGGCGGTGGCATTGGCCTGATTGTCACCTTCTTTTTCACTGAAATTGAAGCCAGGCATCCGACTATTTAGGGTTAGGGTTTAAGGAGTGTATTGTGGATTTTAATTCTCTCTTTTTCCTTTTCTGTTTAATAAAGAATGCAATCGAATCCACATTGAAGATGATATTAATTTATGTTAATTGATGTTAAACGGTGATGGATACACCACCAAATATTACTAAATATCATAGTTGCAGAAATCGCTAGGAGCTAGTCGGGTGGTGACTTAAAGCCTAGGACGCTTAGAAATACTATTGTTTTTCTCTTTTTTTTTTGTTTTTTTCTTAATTTTTACCATTTTTGCCGACTAGGCGGGCGCCTAGACCTGGTTTGTTGGCCGCCTAGGCAGGCGCCTAGGCCCGATATTTGGCCGTCTAGCCCGCCTAAGCGGGCGCCTAGGCCAATTTTTGGCCGAAAAGATTTTTTGGGCGACTTTAGCAAAATCGGATCGGCCTAGGGGCGCCTAGTCGGCGCCTAAGCCGATTTTTACAATACTGCTAAATATACATAATAGAAAAGTTCAAATTTTCTAATTCACTTGGTTCAAATATTTAACATTTCATAACTTGATTTGGAGCTATAAATGATTTAGTTAGATGGTGTATTTAGAAAATAATTTCTTCCATATGTTTAAAGTACAGTTTTAGTGAAACAAAAAAACATATACTTGTAAAAGTAGTAAAAAATATTTGTTTAATTCATATATTTAATTAATTTTCTCTCTCAGATATCGTCGATTCTCTTTATCTGTATTGAGGATTAGGTGTATTTCATAAAATTAACTGCAAAGATATTTTTATTATTATTGTTGTTCCTTTATTTCTCCTTTTTGTTTCACTAAATTCTATAATATGGCAAAATTTTAAGCTATGATTGCCAATTCATAGCAGGAAATTCTTCTGAAAAGAAGTTGAATTGATTGAATGAATCATGTGTGGTGGGAACTTGAGATTCATAACGATTTTATCTACTCCCTCTCTTCGTTCGTTGCAAAAAAAATCCTCATTTTCCTCCATTCCTCCGTTAGAGAGGATGGAGAAACCAATGTTTTTTTCTCTTTTTCTCTTTTCTTGTTATTTGTCTTGTGTCTCTCTTTTCGGAGTTTTTGTGTCTTTCTTTTTTGGGAGTTTTTCTCCCTCCAAATGAGTTTTTGTTTCCCTTCATGGATGTTTTTTTTTCCTTTGTTGTTTTTTGTTCTCGTTGTTGTTCCTATTATATCTAGGCATTATTTGGCCATAGATATGGTTCTTTGACGCAGATAGTGAAGCTGACCACATAAAAAAGCTGCAATTAGAAGAAGATAGATTTGAGTTTCTTGTGCACATATGAAGATATTTGTCACATACGAACTTCTAGCCGATTCTCGGAGCTTTAATTTGGTGTGTCCGATGGAACAATGCTCGAAGTTGTGGGTCATGTGACCATGTCCTCTTCTCGATTGATTTGGTAGGATTTTCATATCGATTAATGTCGTGCGATTCAGATCTCGGATCACATGAAACACAAGGCCTAAGCGGGATTATAAAAATGGACCCTTATAGCGGCCATTTTTTTGGGTCTTATAATATTACTATAAATCAAGGACCAAAAATCAATTGTAATACTATTAATCCCCAAAAAAATCAAAAACAACAAAGACAAATTTTTAGTTGCACAAATTACTACATCACCCCCAAGTTAATCCAGCACTCGTAAATCATAAACAAGTAAACAAAATCATTGCTCGGATCATAAATCATCCTGATAACTAAATCACTTAAATGAAAGGGCATAATTAAGCAAAAGCGAAAAAAAAACTAAGCAAAATGAAGTGTATTATCACAATTAAAAATATTAACTCGAGAATCTATAAGAAGAATATTTCTAAAGATTGTCATTATTTATAAGTATTTTATGAAAGTATTTAGAAGGATTTAATGCTCATTATCAACTAAAATTGTTATTGTCATTTTGAGGAAATGTTACGAGGATTCTGATCTATATGTACCTCACATTCGAAGAAACCGTTTCTCTTTTTTTCACAATGTTAGGATTTGAAGTTCCATTTTTTTTCTTTTTTGTGTTGTGTGTGTGAAGGGTACGGTTTATATACTTAATCATTTAAATAAATTGGGGCCCAAAAACTTAAGGATAGGTTGTGTATTAAACTTAAGGGGGTGACTCTAATGTTTTCATAAAGTAAGGGAAGATTTTAAAATATTTTTGTATATGAATGAGAAAAATATAAGACGCCATCAAACCTAAAGGATTTTTTTGTAATTTTCTAGAAATCTCTTGATTTTTTTTTTTTTTTGTAATTAGTCCGACCTTAGAGGTTTTTTTGTAATTATCCATTAAACAAAAAAATTGGCCCCTAAATTTTTGGGGCCCTAGGCACCGACTTGTTGGGCATGCCCTCAAGTCCGGCCCGTGTGGTTGGTGGAAGGGCTTTTCTTTTCCCAAATGATAGAATAGTATTTCATAAATGAAAACTCAAAAAAGAATTACAAATTGAAGCCCACCGGCTTAAAGGCCCTCTAAGCAATAATTCACAGACTAGAGGGGAAAGTGAATCCAAAGATATAACACAGAAAGGAAACCCCAAAACAAAATAGGCCACAAAAAGTGAAACACACATACCAACGAGGAAATACACAGAAATTGGGAAAAAATACAAAGAGAAATTGTTACAAAAAAAAAAACTAAAACTCCATGAAATTGCTAGCAATGCTAAATTTGCAACAAAATCTTCTTCTTTTTTCATACACCCAGATCCAACTTCATCGCATTTTTTTCTTCTATGGTAAGTCGTAAGAAACCTCCCATGTTGTCGATCAATCGCCAAAATGGTCATATCTAAATTCAAACCGGTCAAATTTGTTGCCAAAACTACTGGATTTGAAGAAAATAACAAGAAAAAAAATTCCCACAAAAAGAGAAACTAAAACACTCTCATGAAAAAGAGACTGAAGCCCCACAAGAGGAAAAATCATGCTCATAAAGGGAAACTAAGAAAACAAGCCAGGAAAATAATGTAGATGGTTCCCACATCCTCTCTAATGGAGGAATGGGAGAAAAGAGAGAAATTTTGGAAGAGGTGGAGAGTAGGCAGAAAAAAAAATTGTGGATTTTGGCCTCTAATTCAAGATCAAGTTTCAACATATGTTTATTGTATTGTTTCAGTTTAAATGGATAAAATTATTGATTGGCCTTGTTTCGTTTGCTTATGGGGTTGGGTTTGTGTTGGGTTGATGTTGGCGCTTTTGGATTCGAGGCTCCGGATATACTGTTAAATTACCAACTCTTTTCATTCTGTTGATGTTTTTTATCCCCATGCGGTTCATACTACATTCTAGACTCTCTCTTTTTAATGGTTCTCTTGGATTTTACTTGGAGGTTTTTATTATTGGCTCCAAGCAATATTTTTAAACCGGATCGGACATTGAACTGGACAAATAATTGGGTCATGTGCGGCCGCTTAAACCGTTTTAAACAAACAGGTCGAAACATACACCCACACACACACATATATACATTGTATATGAGCAACTACTCTTTTACAAATTTTATATAATTGTTAAATAAGATTGATAAGCTTATTTATACCTACTTCAATGTTAATCTCTCTTTGATGGTAATCTAAAATATCGAATAGATTAATTATTTAAAAATAATACTTAAATCCCTACTATAAAAAATAGTTATGAAATCTTTTAACATGGTAAATTTCTTTATATTTCCATATTCCTTCTCCTAAGTTTACTAATTGTCGACCCATCCTTCTAAACATCAAATCATTGCTTTCAAGTTGTTTCTTTATATTTAAGAAACAAATATTGATATAAAAAAAGAAACAAATATTGATTACATGGTTTTTTTTATCATTGTCTTGACAAGTTCTATTTTGTCTTGTTTCTTGACAAGTTTTAGATATTTTTGCGTCCTTTCTATATCCCTAGTTACTAGTTAGAGAATCGTTGTGTCTCATCGTTGTTTCTTCTCGGTTACTTTCGGTGTTCATAATGTCGGACAAAAGTCTTTCTATAGACGATCTATGTAGTCGTATGCAATTGGAAGAAGAGGAAGAAGGAGGTCTACTGATCGAAGGCCCGCAATGGAGAGCAGACCCAAGATTTTAGATGGTGTCTTGTTGGACGATTTTTGTCAGAACGTCAAGTAAACTTTATGGCAATGAGAAACACGTTTGCTACAGTTTGGCGACCGGTTAAATGCGTGCTTATAAAAGAGTTAGGCCCTAATCTTTTCTTGTTCCAATTCTTTCATGAATTGGATGTCACACGTGTTCAGACGAATGGACCTTGGACGTTTGACAATATGTTACTGATCACTAAACGATTACATGTGGGTGAACAACTGTCTAAAGCTCAGTTATTTTACACGGAAATTTGGGTTCAAGTGTACGATTTGCCGTTTGGGTTCATGACAGAAAAAATTGCAAAGAGCATTGGAAATTTCATTGGAGTATATCTGGATTCGGATCATCACAATTTTACAGGAGTCTGGCAAAATTATATGCGGATTCGTGTAGCATTTGATGTTTGCACTCCTATCAAAAGAAGAATGAAGATCAAAAAACAAGGGGGAGAATGGGTCTGGATTAATTTTAAATATGAGAGACTCCCCACTTTTTGTTTTTATTGTGGTTTTCTTGGTCATTTAGATAAATTTTGTGAGAAGCTTTTCAATAATCTATCCGCCAAGGAAGATCGGGCTTATGGATCGTGGCTAAGGGCACCTTCGCGTAGACATCATAATCAATCAGGGTCTCAGTGGTTGCGCTCATCAATTCCGGCAAACATCATGAGGATGATGGCAGTTTTTTTAAGGAAGATCCACGTGCAGATTGTGGGCCTAATTTCTAGGAAAAAGATTTGCATGGGAAGGGTAAGCACGTAGATCATGGGTCGATTTCTTCCTATAATTTAGGAAAGCAAGGGTTTAAGCTACTTGAGGGGAATGATTTGGCATTATCGGTGTCCTTATCCACCGAATTTAATAATGAAGAGGTGGGAAAATCTAAGGAATTTTCTAAGGTGGGATAATAAACGACGTCGTGTTGAGAATGTTAATATTAAAGCTATTTCAAATCTACAAATATTGATAATATTTTACTTATTTCTCATGGGTCAATGTCGTGCGGGCCAGAAATATGGAAGGGCCTAAACAAAGTGTGTGTCGACTTGAGTTGGGTGCTTTTATTTCGGACCAAAAAACTTGTTTGTGGTGTCACCAGGCCACCGAGACCAATGAGTACGATAAGTTGGAACTGCCATGGGCTTGGCAACCCACGGATAGTTCAAGTGTTATTGGACCTCCAATTGAAAAAGCCATCTTTTATCTTTTTGATTGAAACTATGATACATAAAGATAAAATCGAGCCATTAAGGATCAAGTTGGGTTTTGAAGGTCTTCTAGCTATTAGTATTGTGGGACATGGGGGGGGAATCGCCCTGCTGTGGAGAAAAAAGAGCATGGCTCAATTGTTAAGCTTCTCTTCTAACCACATTGATGTGTCTGTGCATTTGGAAAACATGGTTGTGTATAGATTGACAGGATTCTATGGGTTCCCCGAAAGAAATAGACTGCGTCAATCATGGAGTCTTATTTGTCAACTTGCTGCTCAATCCGATCTTCCTTGGTGTGTCATTGGAGATTTTAATAACCTTCTGTCAGCTTCGGAAAAATGAGGTAATATTGAACATCCCCTTTCGTTAATTGTCGGGTTCAGAACCACAATTGATGAGTGTAGACTTATTGATCTAGGAATCACTGGGTATCAGTTTACTTGGGAGAGAGGTAGGGGTTCACCAAATTGGGTTGAGGAGAGATTGGATAGTTGTTTTTCGTCGCAAAACTGGTTTGAAATATTTTCGAATTATAAAGTGTGGAATCTTGAAGCTTCGATGTCGGATCACTCTCCTATTTTTCTAGAATTAGGACAACAGTATCTTGTGAAGAGAGTTAAAAATTCAGATTTGAGAATGCTTGGCTTTGAGAGAAAGAATGCAGGGACGTAGTTGTTAGATAAATGTTTTTATCAAGATTTTGATGGTTTTGTTTAAATGAGTTTTTATACCAAAATAATATTTATAAATGTTGTTCAAATACTCTCAATTGATTTAAAATATTTTTACTAATTTTTTAGAGTATTTGTTGAAGTTCATTTTTGACAAAAATCGGACAACACTTCAATTTGGAGGTCGACCGGTCGAGCAAATGGTCGACCTGTATCTGAAAGCACGAAAAATGAAACAGAAAGAAATTCTGTGAAAAAAAGAGAGAGGGCGACTGGTCCAAGGTAGGGCTAACCGGTCGGACCCTAGGGCGACCGGTCGGACCCCCTTGTGACCGGTCGGACCCCCCCTGCAACCTGTGTCTGGATCGCACTAATTTCTTTTAACGTTCGAAATTTTATACATGGCGACCGGTCGCGCTGTATAATTTTTTGACAGTAAATTTGTACCGTTGAAACTCCATATCAGCAAGATTTGCTTTTCATTTTTGTATATTATTTCTACATCTTGTGATCCTCTTTTTGTAGACAAAGAAGGAGGAGCCTATGTTTGTGAAGATTCTCCTATAAATAGAGGATGATTTGAAGACACAAGACAAGAACAACACAAGAAAAACACACAACAAGAAATCTGCAAATTTCTAAGCTTTCATATTCAACACTCTTGTTGTATTTATAGCCTAAATAGTTCACTTTCATATCTTGAGGTCTAGGCTTGATTCTTGATTACACTTGCACTCAAAATTGTATTGTTCATTATAGAGTTGTAATATTGAATTTTTGGGTTCATCATTCAACACAAAATATCCTTTTGAGTGTTCTTATGGTAAGAACACACTTGGGTGATATAGGTGTTAGGTGCAAGAAGATTGTGGTAATCTTCTCATTGAAGAGTTTGGTGCTCTGAGGTGTTGAAGAATTTGGTATTCTTCAAGGTTGAAGATTGTGGTAATCTTCACAAGGTGTCATAGAAGATTGTGGTAATCTTCAAGGGAGATTGAGGTAATCTCCAAAGAGGTGTTGCAAGGTGATGTTGTATTAATTGTGGTAATTAATAAAATCTTTTTTTCTTTTTGAAATCCATCCCGGAGATACTGGGGTGGTAGAGGACTAGGCCCTAGGTGAGTTGAACCTCTATAATTCGAGCCGTGTTGTCTAATTTCCGCACCTTTATTCTTGTCTTTGATTGATCATTCGAAAAAGACGGGTAATTGCGGAAAATCGGCATAATCTATTTACCCCTCCTCTAGATTATCGTAGCCACTTGGAATAACAAGTGGTATCAAATCCAAACTCTTTGGCTAGCTCGTTCCGAGTAAAGAGAAAAGATCCATAGCTACGAACGAGAGCTATCTACCAACCGGCGCATCATTCAATAGACCGCCTCTTTTCGACTCCAACAATTATGCATTTTGGAAGGATCGAATGGAATGCTTCTTACAAGGTTGCAGGTTCGATATTTGGAACACGATTATAAATGGAGTATCCATCCCGATGAAGAAAAGGAAGACGACACTCAAATTCCCAAAGCCCTCAAGGATTATGATGATGAAGATAAGAAAATATTCTCCTTAAACGGTAAAGCTCTTAATATTCTTCATTGTTCTCATACTTCTTTGGAGTATAATCAAATTAGAGGTATTCGATCCGCTCATGATGTGTGGAAAAAATTATAAAATATCTATGAAGGCACCAAGAAAGTTATACAAGCTAGAAAAACAATGCTTGTTAAAGATTTTGAAAATTTCACAATGCTCGAGAGTGAAGGGATTTCAAAAATGGTTGTAAAGGCTCGACAATATTGTAAATTCTTTGTGGGCACTCGGAAAAGTCATTTCGAAAGAAGAAAAAGTTACCAAAGTTTTAAATGTTCTTCCCGCACTTGGTCCGAAAAAGGTGACGGCTATCATGGAAGCTCAAAATTTAGAAACTCTAAATTTTGATGAGCTTATTGGAAATCTTATCATCTATGAACCATATGCAAATGAAAGGAGTAATTCAAAAGCATCCACCTCTCAACCGGATTGTATAACAACTTGGGAAGAGCTCCTTACAACTTTCAATTATGAAAAAGCCGAGCAATGTCTAACGGGAATCGAAGAAGACAATGAGGTACGCCTAACCCGTCTACTTTTAGTAATGAATTGCATGATGATTATGATGAATTGCAAAATAATTTTGATGAGCTTCAAAATGAATTCCAAAGCTTGCTTTTAAATATAAGAATTTGAAAAAGGAATTCAACATCATGAAAAATGAAAAGGATAGTTTACATGCTTCTTGGCATGAATCTCTTACTAGTGCTCATAATGTTATACTTGATAAAGTTAGAATTCTTGAAGAAGAAAATTGTACTCTAGTTAAGGATATTGATTGCATGAAAAAGGATATGTTGAAGTTTAACTTGAGTACCGATAAAATGACCAAAATTCTTGATGTTCAACGTTGTGATCATTTGAAACTAGGACTTGGTTATAAGCCTAATGTTATTAATGTTAAGAAAAAGAACCAAGTCCCTATGCGTGTTGGTCATTATGCTTCTAGTACTATTACATGTTTCTATTGTGGTAAAATTGATCATACGACTATTACTTGTCCGGTTAAAAATAGTTCTAATTATTATTGGAGACCTAAAAGTCTCCCAAAAGACCCAAACATTTGAGGGTACCACAAGAAAATTTTGTGTTAGGTACTCGGCGCAACAAAAATCAAAGAAATTTTAAATTGTCAAATAGACAACAAATGATCGTGCCATATGAACAAACGAGGAGATATTATCAACAAAATTATTTTTCAAGAAGAAGATATAATCAACAATGGGAAAGATATAACCCTTGGCAATGGAGAAATTGGTAACTTTTATCCTCTTCTTGTAGTATGCATTGTCTTTTATAATTATTGCACATTTTCATGTCTTTAATTTTGTATTGTTTGATAAAATTCTTTATAAAAAATGGTTCTTAAAAATGAGGTCTCAATTTTATATTCTAGTATTTTCAAATTTCAAATGAGACCTTATATGGATTTTCAATAAGCACTTGTTTTATCAAACTTTTGTTGATTCCTTAAATAGCATAGTATGTGCTACTTGTTCAACTTCTATGTTGTTTAATATTGTGTTTATTATTCGATATTACTATGCTCTTGTGTGCAAAATATTTTGTCAAGTTTTTGCAGAAAATATTTTGGTTTTAAGGAACAAATGATCGTAGACTTATCCACGGTCATCTACGTATAAAGTGTCAAGATTGTGAAAGGCATATTGGTTGACAAATTAATACGAGGTATGTTTATCAACTTTCATTATTCTTTAAGACTCGAAATTCTTCATGCCTTATGCCTATATGCTCGATTTCAAAACTATCCCAACGAATCTCATTAAAGTGTCGCTAAAAGAAATTTTCAAATATTTGAAAGGCACTTCTTCTTATGGTTTGTTTATCCAAAATTTTAAAACGTAAAATATTTTTCGGGATAACAAGTTCGGTGAAAATAGTTTCTCAACAAATGGTCATTCCTAACCAAACAAAAATATATTGAGATTCAATATTTTTTAAGGGATTATCTTAAACAAAAATTTGAGATGTGTTTAATTGCCTCAAAGATAACTCGCGGATATTTGTTTTTAATCGTTAATCATTGAGTCTTTTACCTCATTTCGAGCTTGTTTAGGCACAATGTATATTAAATGAGGTCTATGATTGCTATTTGCATGTTTTTAAAACTTAGGGGTGAAAAATCGGATTTTTGTGCAAAATTTACGAGAGATGAATCGGTGTTCAAGCACGGTCGACAGACGAAATCGACTGGCGACAGCCTGCAGTCACCGGTCACCCTACCCATCGACCGTCGCCTCTAGGTGATTTCAGGGATAAAATTAGTTTTGTCCTTCATTTCGTATTTTTTGATCATTTTCTTCCAAAATCGAACCCCTTCGCATTTTTCACTCAAAAATCACTCAAAATGATTTTCTTTTTATAAAATCTATATTTTTGAGTTTATGTAACTTCTATTTCATCCATATCATCCGACTTCTCCGATCAATTGGTAAAAATTTCTCCTTTTAATCTCAATTGGGTTGAACCCTTGAGAATGTGCTTGTATCTTGCTATTTTGATAAAATTCTTGTATTAGTATGTTGTATATGATGATTGTTGATGGATGAATGTTGTTATATTGCAATTGGTGATGAATTTTTTTTGGCTTAAATGAATTACAAAGGCGTTATATATCTCTTGTTTCATTCGACGCGCGCCAAATGTTCGACAAAATGTTTCTATGAAAAAATCATCACCTACATGATTCTCTTGATTTGAAAAGTCTTATAAGTTTATGGAGATCATGTTTTATCAATCAAATGAGCTTTTGCAAATCATATGAGCAACTTTTCCCTTTTTATTTGGAATTTAAGCTTCAATGTTCAAAATGCTCGATAAATTGATTAAATTAGCACTTTGATATAATTGTATGATATTTTTATCGTGCTAACATTCTTTTGATGATTCCAAATGGGGAGAAATAGGAAAAATGCTCATACGCTCAAAGAAGCAAAAATAAGCTCGCAAAAAAACTATAAGCTAGGGTTCTTAAAAGCCAAAAGTTGTGAATGATATTTAGTCCATTTGATGTAATATGGACTTTTATGCTTAACTAATGATGTCTTTGTGACAGGGGGAGCTTCTAAGCTATGAAATTCAAGTGTATTTTGTAAAAGCTAAGCTTTTAGCTTTTAGTTGGTTGCTTTTATACTTGTTATTGATGTGCATATTGATAGGGGAAGCTTGTGCAAAAATGTTTTTGAAATATATTTGCTCATATCCTAGTGTTTGTACTCATGACAAATGTTGCTTGTTATGGATTGATGTTTTAGACCGAAAAATGTGTTTTGTTTTTAAAATCGATTTCCTAAAATTATTTTGGTTTGTAATCATCAAAAATGGGGAGATTGTTAGATAAATGTTTTTATCAAGATTTTGATGATTTTGTTTAAATAAGTTTTTATACCAAAACCATGTTTATAAATGTTGTCCAAATACTCCCAATTGATTTAAAATATTTTTACTAATTTTTTGGAGTATTTTTTGAAGTTTATTTTTATAAAAATCGGACAACACTTCAATTTGGAGGTCGACCGGTCGAGCAAATGGTCGACCAGATCTCGAAAGCACGAAAAATGAAACAGAAAAAACAATTCTGCGAAAAAAAGAGGAGGGTGACCGGTCCCAAGTTAGGGGCCGATCGGTTGGACCCTAGGGCGACCGATCGGACCCCTCTCGGACGGTTGGACCCCATGTGACCGGACCCCCCCAACATGTGTCCGGATCGCACTAATTTCTTTTAACGTTTGAAATTTTATACATGGCGGCACGGTCGTCTTTGTATAATCTTTTGACAAAGAAATTTGAATGTTGAAACTCCATATCGCCAAGATTTGTTTTTCATTTTTGTACATTATTTCTACATCTTGTGATCCTCTTTTTGTAGACAAAAATGAAGAAGGATGAGCCTATGTTTGTGAAGACTCTCCTATAAATAGAGGATGATTTGAAGACACAAGACAATAACAACACAAGAAAAAACACACAACAAGAAAATCGCAAATTTCTAAGCTTTCATATTCAACACTCTTGTTGTATTTATAGCCTAAGTATTTCACTTTCACATCTTGAGGTCTAGGCTTGATTCTTGATTACACTTTGCACTCAAAATTGCATTGTTAATTATAGAGTTGTAATCTTGAATTTTTGGTTCATCATTCAACACAAGATATCCCGGTGAGTGTTCTTATGGTAAGAACACACTTGGGTGATCTAGGTGTTAGGTGCAAGAAGATTGTGGTCATCTTCTCATTGAAGAGTTTGGTGCTCTTTGAGGTGTTGAAGAATTTGGTATTCATCAAGGTTGAGATTGTGGTAATCTTCACAGGTGCCGTAGAAGATTGTGGTAATCTTCAAGAGAGATTGAGGTAATCTCCGAGTCTTCGTAAGCGATGTTGTATTAATTGTGGTAATTAACAAAATCTTTTTCTTTTTGAAATCCATCCCTGAGATACCGGGTGGTAGAAGACTAGGCCCTAGGTGGGTTGAACCTCTATAAATCGAGGCGTGTTGTTTAATTTCCACACCTTTATTCTTGTCTTTTATTGATCATTCTAAAAAGAGGGCTAATTGCGAAAAAACGGCATAATCTATTCATCCCCCTCTAGATTATCGTAGCCACTTGGACTAACAAAGAGTTTCGAATGGCCGAATAGAGGGAAGAAGAAACTGTTGGGCAAAATTGAGCGAGTGTGGGGTGAGGTTTTCACTTGGCGGGACCTTCAAAAATTCTTTCAACAACAGAATCAAAGAGGCGAAGAGAAGAATGAAGGATTTTCGGGGAGGAAGGGACTCTGTCTCTATTATGGAATTCGAAAAAGCGCAAAAGGAATATAATCTGCTATTGGCTCGGAAGGAGGATTTTTGGAAGCAAAGAGCTAAACTTTTTTGGCTTAAGGGAGGAGATGCGAATACAAAATATTTTCACACAAAGAGCCTTCCTACTCGAATACGATAAATTCCATTTCCGCATTAAAATCTTCGAATGGCACTTGGCTCACGTGGGAGAACGGTTTGGGAAATCATATCACAAATTATTTTGTGGATATTTTTACTTCAAATGAAGCATTAATCGATCCCATCATTGATTGTATGGATCCAAAAGTGACTTTGGAGCGAGCGAAGGTTTACTTGAAGCTTTTTCAAAATGGAAATCAAGGAAGCTTTGTTCTCGATGTTTCGGATAAATCTCCCACCCTACCCCCACCCCCTTTTCCTTTTTCTTTTATTCTACCTATCCTCTCGCCCCCACGCCCCCAGTTTGTTTTCCCCTTATTACATTAATTAACATTATGTAATTTAGTAGTACTTGGTTTTGGGTGCTTCTTTGTTTCCCTTGTACTCTTATTTTGACCGAGGTATGCCTCGTTGACTTGTATTGTTCTGTTATTCCCTGTTAAGTCATTCGCCACCCTTTTCAAACCCATAAGGATGACTTGGGCACTTTAGTACCACATCCTTAAGCGGTTTGTTAATTGGTTGATGACAATTCAGTTGTATTTTGTTGTTTGTCCATAGAGTGCCTCCCCTTTGCTGGAACCTCTAATGTGACATTTACTAGTAATACGGTTTATAGGGGCATGCCCTCACCATTTGTAAAACTAGAAACTATTTGGATTAATAAAATTTTCACCTTTCATCCAAAAAAAACTCAAGAAAGTGAAACGATAATGCTTCGGCACGCTCATCTGGTGGACGTTCCGAACCAAGGATTTGGTAAGAACCCTAGTTGCCCTTGTTTTTGTTCTGTTGTTTGTTTGTGTGCCTTTGTTTGCTCATTTCGGTTTGCATTATATAGTGTATAATGTTCTTTAGTGCCTAGGTTAAAAATATGTTTGTTATGTTGATTGTAGGGGACAAAAAATGGTTAATTACAATTAAGCTGAGGCATGGAGGCAGTTTGGTTGAGGAAAATGGGAAAGAAAATTACATAGGGGGAAGAGTAAGTGCATTTGATTTTGTGGATAAAAGGAGGATGTCGATGGAATATCTTGGTAAGTTATGTGCACAATTAGGGTATTTGGGTGAGAAGAAATACTATAGGATTGATGATTTCAAGAAGTTTAGGGAAGTTATAATGATGACTGAGCTATTACTATGTGTTCCAGCAAAAGGGGAGAGAAGTCATATATATCTAGTGGGTGAACAAACACCATTAGATGATGAGGAATGTGATAACACATGGACTGAGAATGCATGTGAAGAAACAGGGACTGAGAAGGCTTGTGTGGAAACAGGGACTGAGAATGCATGTGAAGAAACAGGCTATGCTGAGAAGCCATGTGAAGAAACAGGGGGTAATGAGAAGCCTTGTGTAGAAACAGTGGGTGAGAATGCATGTAAAGAAACAGGCTATGCTGAGAAGCCATGTGAAGAAACAGGGAGTGATGAGGCATGTAGAAATATGGAAACTGATCCTCTTAACATTTTTGATGATCCTGATTTTGATCTCATTGAATTAGAGTTTGAAATTGACAATTATAGGACTGAAGCAGGATTAGAAAATGAGGTTATTCCAGACACACAAAGAGTTGCATCTCAGTCACAGAATGTGGATTTGGAAGACACACAAGAGGTTGTCTCAGATGATAATGATAATGACTTCACCATCAATGATAAAGAGGACATTGAGGAAATGCTAATTGATGACATTATGTTTGATGAAAATGTTGACAAGGATCGAAGGCAATGGAAATGATAAAACAAAGATTTGAAGAAAGTGAGTCATCTCAGTACAAAGTAGTGAGCATGAATTTGACAAAGGAATGACGCTTCCGAGACAGAGGATCAAACTGATTATTTTGATCCCATTTTTACAATTGGTCAACATTTTAGCAGCAAACAATTGTTCAGGGAAGCTATACATAGTCATGCCACTAAAACCAGGAGAAATTTGAAGATTACCAAGAATGATAAAAGAAGGATTTATGCAAGATGTGCTGAAGAGGGATGTGATTGGCATATAAATGCTTTGAAGGTATTTGACCAAGAGTCATTTCAGATTAGAGAATATAATAGTTCTCATAAATATGGAAGGACCTTTAATGAGTGGGCCTACTTTGTGGGATAAAACTGGGTATATACCACCTATTCCCCCAAATTTTGGAAGAAAGAGAGGCAGACCCACAAGAGCTAGGAGGTTTGAGAAAGATGAAGCACCAAAAAAGGGGAAAAAGAAAAGAGAGTGCATTGCAAACTTTAGGGAGGCAAAAATACAGTGTTACTTGTAAGTTTTGCAATGAGAAGGGGCACAACCAAAATGGTTGCAAGAAGAAGAAACTTGTTCAACAAAATCCTAGACTTTATGAAGATTTGCAATCACAACATGAAGAGATGACACAAGCATCTGACATCCCAAAACAAACTCAAGATGAAGAGGTGACAACAAAACATGTTCAACTTCATGTAATGCTTTCTTATGTCATGTATTTTTCTCTATTTGATTTTGTTTTTCCTCTGTTTTTTTTACAGGTGAACGTAAATGTGAAGGGGGGAAATCAAATTCCAGAGAATACATCAACAAATATGAAGATGACTGTAAGTAATTTGAGTTGAATTATATGCTTACAGCTTATGAAATCACTAATCATGACTATAATTTCTCGCTTTTAGGCAAGAAAGAAGACATTGAAGGGTTCGTGGATTTACGCCACCAAGAGTGCACCCCATGCATAGATGAAGGCATTAAATTAATACACAAAGGTGGCAAAAATTATGTGACTATGTCTAATTTGGCATTACTGCACATCATCCCCAAGAGAATGCATCAAGACACAAAGGCTGGAAAGAAGCAAACTTTGTGAATGTGTTTGGGATATATTTTGGATGATGGGTGATTAGAAATGTGTTATATGTTCGGGGATGTGTTTTGGGTTTTGAGCAAAAAAGCCCCCATTTCTCGCATTATGTTAGCTACAAAAGACCCTTTATTGAAGCCGCCAAAATAACCAAATTTAATACATTACAAACAACAATACATCCCACAAAATACAATACCCATTCATTCAACATAAAGATCTCAATTACATACCAAAACACAACCAGACACCCCCATTACATACCAATACATACCCCAAACCCTATTACATTCCAAACCAAAATTACATAGCAACAAAAAAGAAAGCACTGCGGAGAATTCTACTTCAACAACAAAATTAACCAAGAAGCAACAAGTAAGACTAGCAAACACTTTGTACGCATTTTCAATCTTCCAATTTCTTCTTCCATTTTCTTCACATTCTTCACCCTTGATTGCAAATCACCAATTTCACTTCCAAAGTGTGGATTTTTCGATTATTCTCTCTTGATCGCAAGCTCGCAATTTCAGCTTTCAAAGTGTTTATTTTTCGCAACAAACCCGGAATGACAACTTTTGCTCTTAAAAGTTAAGAGAGTTCACACAACAAACAAACAAATCTTCTTCCCGGATTATCATTTGTCATTAAGAAGTGTGCATGCGAGCAAATTTACCGCAATGGCAAAGAACAATTGATCGACTTGAGGAAGAGGAGGAAGAACTCATTTTTTATTCTCAAGATTTTAGAGCAAAATGAGGGAAATTTGAGGTTGGACCTGTTTCACCCCAAATAAAATGAAGAAAAATTGATGTTGCACCTTTTCGCAAATGATATTGCTCCAAAATGAAGATCGCCTAATTTTTCCCTCCAAATAGACCATTTGACGTAGATGGTAGTTATTGGTGTTAAAAAACTAACGGTGGGACTACATATGCAAGGTTTTGGTTCGTATGGGACCATTAAGCAGATATGGGACTACTGGTGCAACAGCTCAATTCTTATGGGACTAAAGATGTAATTTTCTTCATATCTAAGACTCATGTAGACTGCATGAATCTTGTGCACTAAGTTTGGCCTCAAGAGTCTAATATAATAAAGTGCGTCTCATGGACCTTTAATGACTTTACTCAATTAACAACTTTTATGGAATAATAATCAATTAAAATTGAATTAAATAAATAATTAAATATTAAAGAGGAAAAATACGATTTTACCTGCATGTAAAAAAAGTACGACAAAAAGTAAAACAGATTCATTCGTTTTTAAGAAGTCTTCAGATCAGTCGTGCCACCATGCCCAATTAAAAACGGCATTGAAATTTATCTGCTATATAGTATATCATTATATCCCTAGATTCTGTTAGACATGTTTTGAAATGAAATTACCCTGGAGATTCAGTATCAGAAATTTGCTCTATTGATTCAGTTAATTCATCTTTTGTTTAAAGATAATATTGAATTATACATCGTATCAAGCTATTGATTTTATTAGTCGACAACTTGCAAGAACAATAAGAATACGTCAAAGCATGATGAACCTTACACCAATATTAATTATATTTGTTTATAGACTAAACAATTCAGATTGCATATAGTTGACTGAGAATAAAATTGGCAAATGAGAATTAAGTTATCTACATATAGACCGAAGGGGTCGTAACAACCAGGCCCAATATATATAAGCCAATTCCAAATTTTAAGGGGAAAAAAAGTACAAAAGAAGCCATATTGTTCAAAGTTCATATATCTATTATAGAATTACAGTATAAGTTTAAGTTGATTTAATAATTTATTATCGTTGGAGAAGTCAAGGTGAATATTAAATGGATTGGGCAACTATACAAGTTATTATATTAGAAAGAAATAATCTCCATTCACAGAAAATAGTAAAATATTGGCTGTTAAAAATTGGGTAGGTGAGGAATTAAAGGTTCTGTTCGGTATTCATGATTATCATAAATTCAACGGCTGAGTTTGGCTAAACTTATTTTAAAAAAGATTATATAAGCTCCAACATCTGATCTTTTCCCCAAAAAAAAGCTCCAACATCTGATCTTTTCCCAAAAAAAAGCTCCAACATCTTATTTTAAGATATTTTTAGAGTTTTAAGTATTTAGATAAAATAAGATGAAATTTATGTTAGCAATACATTTTTGTAATTAAAATGGCTAAAGTAAAATTAGACTGTTAAAATAAGATCTTATTTGAAAATAAGATGGGACCCCCATCTCTTCTAAGAAGAGCTTATAAACTCTTAATATTTTATTTAACGTGAAATTGTAGTTTAAGTGGTATCACTCACCCTTTATAAAAGTGTTAACCAAGGTTCGAACTATCTTTCAATTTCTTTGAAATTTATCTCATATCCCCTCCAACCAGTACTCCCAACTTATTGAAAAATTCTTATTAACATTTTATTTTAGTAACTTATAAGTTCTTTTTTCTAAAGCTCTATCAAACACTTTTAGAGAGTTTGTAAGCTATCAAACATCTTATAATAAGATGTTTTGGACAAAAAAAAAAAAAAAAACTCAAATTGTAGCTCAAAATCTGAAGAAACCAGGATGCATGCCACATGCAATATTTCAAATCTGGATTAGTGTGACTGAGTGATCAGACATGCTTGGGGTGCCATTTTAAGTGATTAAATTAAGTATATACACACATATAACAAGAGCAGCTCTAACGAAAAATCATATGGTGGTGAAATAATTTAATTTTTTCAACCTAGTTCATGTGCATGCATCACAAGTTCATGAATATTTAGTATTTGGCACAAGAAATTATGCTAGCAACTATTTAGTATTCATTTTCTCTTTACGAAAATAATTAACGCAAGTTGTTAAAAGAGTTCCAATACCTACAAGCACCGTTTCGCAACCATGCAATATGAAATATTACCTAGCCAGATGCCGAATTAAACATGCAAACTTCTGGAGATGAATCCCAAAATATTCTTTAGTAAAGTCTTTAATTAATCCATATATAGTGTGGATGATCTCCATAGATTGAAATGGATGGGGAGCTAATTCAGGTTTTTATCACGTGATTAATGAATAAATGTCATTTAATTTATATATTGTTGGGGACAAAAATGGTATTTAATTAATTAATATATAATTTAATTTATATATATTTATTTAATATTAATTGCCCAATAGGCTCTTAATAAATAAACCGTTCTAATGGTGTCCAGGATTGGCCCATAGGCCGATTTCTTCTACGCGGACTAGCCTATGGGCCGAATTCTCCTATACGGCCCATGAGGCCCATCTCTCGTATAAAAAGGTCTCTCTTATTATCCGTAAGAAATCTAATTCATAATCCTCCTACGCATTTTAATTCAAAGATTCGTTTCGCTTTTTATTCTCTCGTTCACCGTCTTGACTTGAGCGTCGGAGGGCCTCCCCCGACAACCCCGAATCCTCTAACGCTTTGCGATATATGCGAGCAAGTTCCCGACAAAGGATTTTCCAGCTCTCGGAGAAGACTTGAAGATTTTCCTCTCTGAATAGAATTTTGGTCAATCATGTTGACTTGGAGTGATTTGCTCTAAAAAGCAGCATCAATGCATCATATATAATACTTATTTTATTTAAGCTAATTAATGACATATTCGATATTCTTTCGAGAATACACTAGATATATTCTTAAGATATCCACAAGATTACTAAACATAACATTTTGCATGTTTTTGAATCAAATTAAAATAAATCATATGATCTGTATGCTTTATAACACTTTCTTACTCGATCTTGTTATCAATTATACGTTTCTTCTCATGAATGAAATTCATTTTGTGGGAGAGAAGAGGAGTGAACCATTTTTTATAATCACTCCCACCAAAAAAATCTGTTCTACTATTTAAATTAAGAGAAATTGTCGGAAACACCACTTTTTGGGGGAGAAATATACTATTTATGCTCAAATGACTTTTGTACCATTTGTTGATTACAATGTTACGAGAATAGGGAATGCCTTCAAAATGGCAAATTACGTAAAAAAAATTACGAAATTGAACTAACTATTACAATCTGGTTAATAGAACTTCCGTAGCCGAGTCGAGATGAATCTCTTTCCGCAAAGCAATTACGTCCCGCTAGTGCTCACGGTTTGACGTATTGCTTCCAAAGATGAAACGGCTTACGCTTACGTGTAGTAGCACCACTAACACGTAAGCACCTTCAACTAGAAAAGTCTTGAAGATCAAGTTCTTTGGACTTAGTGCGAATGTAGAAAATAGCTTTTGGAGGTGTATGAAATGCTATGAATTTTTCTCGTGAAATCAGAATGCACAAAGAATGATTTTATAAACAACCAACACCTGCGGGAGATAAAAAGGTAGTGGGCATTAATCCAATTGTAACATCCCGGATGTTACACCCCACTACTCCATAACATACAAGTAGTGGGCTCTTTTTCACCGATCACTATTGTAGAGTTACTAACTCCAACAATCACACGAATCGACACCTACAATGTCCGGATTCATTCATTTCAATAGCCCAACAATACTCGATTCTCCGGCCAAGCCCATTTTCGAAAGTGGCAAAACTTTAGTGACCTGACCGGGCCCACAGGGTCGGGCCGCCCCCCAAGCCCAATCCCGTGCCCAAGCCCAAGCCCACGCCCACGCCCACGCCCGCCCGGGCCTGTGCCCAGGGGCGGGCGCGCGCGTATGGCCCACTTGTGATCATCCACTTGTGTTATAGTTTATACAACAAATAACACCTTCTAGTAAATAAACTAGGATAAACTATGATTTGTATTCCATGTGGGATAAGGCATAAGCCTTTCATCTCCTTTAAATAATCTTTACATAATGCCCAATTATGTGGCTACCTTCGTATTAATTTCTCACTCACCGAAATTCGGTTTTGACAAATAAAAATACTACGAACATCTACTCGAACGTAGATTAATAATATATAATTTAATTCCTCCAGAATTAAATATTTAGCCACCAAAAATTGGTCAAAGTCGGTCGACACCCACTTTATCAAAACCAAAATTTCCAACAATCCCCCCACATGAGTGGAAATTAATGTATGCATGAATGCGAACCGCAAACCAGTCCTCAAGAGACAATATTGCATTCGGAAAGGTAGCTTATGGCTTTGAACCTTCCGTAGTCAATACCATCGGTACACCGCGGCTTAGTGGACGCAATGCCTTGAACTATTCCTCCACCACGGTGTATACCGAGTCAATAGTATTAACACAATAAGGTCTCAACACCTTCTCGTTCTCACGCTTTTGTGTCCGTTTTCGACCATGGACACCACTTTGGATTCATAAGTGTTACTTTGAAGCGCCCGCACTTCTCACTTATATAGGTGATCTCCTATCCGAGAATCTGCCATACTCAACCTCAACGAGGTGTAGGAATCATTAAAAGTCAAATGACTTAGCCTCACCACAACTTTGCGGTGTTTCAACACTTGGTATTGCTTTTCAGGGATGGGTTATAACATTGTTTCCAAGTGTTACAACATAACCTTCATAGTTTAGTTTTCCCATTGAACCAAGTTCTTGGGATCTCCAAATCATCATGGTTGGGTTACCACTATGATAGTTATTTATACTTTGTGGACTTCAAGCCCATTCCCTCTAGTAATTTACCCAATTGATCTCGATTCACCTTTTGTCAAAGGATCTCGCCAAATTGTCTTTTGACTTTACGTAGTCAATTGACATCACACCATTTGAGATCAATTGTCTAACGGATTGTGTCTCCGATGAATATGTCTAGACTTACCGTTATACATATTGCTCTGTGCCTTCCTATAGCCGCTTGGCTATCACAAAGAATCATCACGAAGCGCACAGCTTCCTCCAACATGGAATATCTTCCGAGAAAGTTTGAAGCCACTTTGCTTCTTCACCACTTTATCCAAAGCTATAAACTCGATTCCATGGTGGACCGAGCTATACATGTTTGCTTCGTGGACTTCCACGATACCGCACCACCTCCAATGGTGAATATGTATCCACTAGTTGAATAAGAATCTTTCGAATCAAATCCAACTAGCATCACTATATCCTTCAAGTCTTTGGATATCTTGAGTAGTATAGCCCATAATCCAAGGTATACTTCAAGTATTTTAACACCCTGGTTAACGCTTTCCAATGCTCATGGCTTGGATTGCTCGTGAACCTACTCAACATATTTACAGGTAAGCCAAGTCCGGACATGTACAATTTGTGATGTACATCGACCGCCTATTATACGTGAGTATTCCATCTCGAGCCATCGGTTCTCGCTTTTATTAGCAACCGGATTTATACTTAAATCAATGGGCGTCTTTGACGGTGAATCATCAAAAGCATTGAATTTCTTGAGCACTTTCTCCACATAGTGGGATTGTGACAAGATAATTCCATCGGAGTTCTCACGATTTTTATCCCAAGGATTACATCAAATAGTCCCCATATCCTTCATGTCAAAGTTCCTCTTTAACATTCTTTTAGTCTCCATGATAGTATCATGACTCACGCCCATGATTAACAAATCGCTCTACGTATAGACAAACTATGACAAATGCTTCGATGTCCCTTTGACATATACGCATTTATCACACTCGTTGATTTTAAATCCATTTGACAACATCGTATTGTCAAACTTAAGATGCCATTGTTTTGGAGCTTGTTTCACCCGTACAAGGACCTTATTAACTTGCACACCTTCTTTTCTTGACGGGTGCAACAAACCCTTCAAAGTTGTTCCATGTATATTTCAAATCTATCTCTCCATTCGAACGCCGTCTTGATGTCCATCTCGATGAATCTCTAGATTGTGCAAAGCAAAGAATCGCAAGAAGCACCCGAATAGACGCAATCCTCGTTCGGAGAATAGGTGTCAAAGAAGTCATATCCTTCTTTTTTTGTTTAAAGCCTTTGGCTACAAGCCGTGCTTTATACTTATCAATAGTTCCATCTCGCTTTATACTTCTTCTTTAGGATCCATTTACATCCTAAAGGTTTATGACCATCGGAGAGATCAACCAACTCCCAAGTATGGTTCTCGCAGAATGGACTCGATTTCACTATTGATAGCTTCTTGCCGTGAGCGAGCATCCGACCGCCGAGAGCCTCTTTAATCGAGTTTGGCTCACCATCTAACATAAATGTTATGTATGTCGCCCAAAAGACTTAGCCGTCTTAGACCTCTTATCTGCGTCTCCCTGTTCTTCACTAATTGGTGTTGAACCACTTGCGCTTTCGTGAGTTCTTTTATTAGTACTCACTTCTAATTTTTCTCTACAAGGGTAGACATCCTCAAAGAATACATCATTCCTTGATTCGATTATGGTACCTTGATCATTTCCTGGATTTTCCGACTTATGTATCATAAACCTATATGCACTACTTTGGTATGCATATCCCACAAAGACACAATCAACTGTCTTTGGTCCAATTTTAACTTGTTTTGGTTCGGTATTGCTACCTTAGCCAAACACCCCCACACTTTAAGGTATTTATAAGAAAGCTTACGATTTTTCCACAATTCGTAAGGTGTCTTATCTTTCCCTTTAAGTGGTATTTTATTCAATATGTGGTTGGTCATTAAAAATGTGCCTTCCCCACATATTCTCGGGTAATCCTAACTTATCAACATGGCATTCATCATCTCTTTTTAGAGTCCGGTTTTTGTTCAAAGAACACCATTAGATCATGGTGAATATGGTCTTTGTTGTTTGATGAATTATGCCCGATTGGGTACATAGTTCTTCAAATGGTGCAACATATTCGCCACCTCTATCACTCCGAATTATTTTAATCCTACGCCAAGTTGATTTTCAACTTCATTTTTATAATTCTTGAAAGCCTCTAATGCTTCATCTTTGCTTCTTAACAAGTATAAGTAGCAAAATCTTGTGCAATCATCAATAAATGTGATGAAATATTTTTACCACCTTTAGTTTGCACGAATTTTAGATCACACACATCGTGTGTATCAACTCTAAAGGTGAAGTGCTCCTTTCAATCGAATGAAACGGTAATTTAGCCATTTTAGCTTCAACACAAACTTCACATTTTCTTTGTGAGTTTACTTGAGTAAATTAATCAATTCTAAATTTACCAATCTTTTTATAGCATTCGATTTACATGTCCTAATCTAATATGCCATAAATTAGAGCACTCAAAGAATATAAATGTAAGAAGATTCATTCTTATTCATATTCTCGCCAAAACGGCGTACAAATATTACATTCATTTTGAACAGTCCCGTTGTCTAGATAACCCCTACCAAGGAACTGTCCAAATTTGCTAAGTACAAACTTTTCGCACTCAAAACTAGTCTAAACCCATGGTTGACCAGCAAATAACCCGAAACCAGATTTTTGCGGATGTCCGGGACATGCAAAGACATCCTTCAACTTCAACTCCTTTCCCGAAGTAAGCTTTAGCACCACCGTTCCAATGCCAAAGAACATCGAAGAGGCGTGATTCCCCATATGGAGCTTCCTTCCCGGTCGATGGGATGTAAGAAGAGAATGCATCCTTATCGTAACATGGCAAGTGGCACCAGATCCACAAACCATTCTTTCGGGTTATCCACCAAATTGCTTCAAACACCACCGCCGACATGTCAACTTCTCATCACTCCCTTTCTTCAACCACATTGGCATTGGATCGCGGTTTGGTTTTCTTTTTCTTTGGTGACGGCGATCTTTGCCATATGGTTCGGTTTGCCCACGCTTGTAGCAAGCTCCCCGGAATTTTCCACCGCCGGTTTCTTGCCTTTATCGTTAGGCCTTTTCTTCGAGTTACTTGACGAGCCATGCTCCATCAAGTTGGCTTTTGACTCCATAGGGACAAGCTTGGACTTAGAGTCAATCCTCCTATTGTCTTTCTCAATCAGTGAAGTTTGACAATCGATCCTCTAGTCCCATCTCCTTTCGCTTATGTTTGAGATAATTCTTGAAATCCCTCCAACTTGGGGGCAATTTCTCAATCAAGGCGGCCACTTGGAATGCTTCCTGCAAAGCCATTCCCTCGGCAGATATTTCATGTAGGATCAATCGGAACTTCGAACTTGTTCCATCACGGTTTTAGAATCAACCATCACAAAATCCAAGAACTTACCGACAACAAATTTCTTTGTGCCGGCATCCTCGATTTTGTACTTCTTCTCCAAAGATTCCCACAATTCTTTGGAGGATTTCACAAAGACAATACACATCAGTAAAGTGCATCACTAAGTCCGTTTAGGACATAGTTCGACAGAAATCACCCTGCCCCATGCATCAAACGCGCGCGTTTTTCAAAGATTCGTTTCGTTTTTCGGAACAACAGAGAGCGTCCTCGGTCGAGATACTTCGCCGGACTTAGGGTAGTCGTAAAACAACATTTTTGTCGCTATTTGAAGTCGAAACCCATGAATTTTTCGGGTTTCTCGGCTTGCGGGAGGGATGATCGGGGTTCGCTTGTGCTTGCCATCGTGAAGTTCGATAATTGCTTTGCGATTGTTGATTACAATGTTACGAGAATAGGGAATGCCTTCAAAATGGCAAATTACGTAAAGCAGAAAAATTACGTAAATTGAACTAACTATTACAATCGTTAATAGAACTTCCGTAAGCTTCGAGTCGAGACGAATCTCTTTCCGCAAAGCAATTACGCCCCGCTAGTGCTCACGGTTTGACGTATTGCTTCCAAAGATGAAACGGCTTACGCTTACGTGTAGTAGCACCACTAACACGTAAGCACCTTCAACTAGAAAAGTCTCAAGATCGTTCTTGGACTTAGTGCGAAATGTAGAAAATAGCTTTTGGAGGTGTATGAAATGCTATGAATTTTACGTGGTGAAATCTGCAATGCACAAAGAATGATTTTATAGACAACCAACACCTGCAGGAGATAAAAAGGTAGTGGGCATTAATCCAATTGTAACATCCCGGATGTTACACCCCACTACTCCATAACAGACAAGTAGTGGGCTCTTTTTCACCGATCACTCACCGTAGGAGTTACTAACTCAATACCACACGAATCGACACCTACAATGCCTAGATTCATTGGGCTTCAACAGCCCAACAAATACTCGATTCCTCGGCCAAGCCCATTTTCGAGTGGCAAAACTTTAGTGGACCGACCTGGCCCAATAGGTCGGGCCGCCCCGCCCAAGCCTAGTCCCGTGCCCAAGCCCACGCCCACGCCCACGCCCACGCCCGAGCCCAGGCCCGGCCCGGGCCGGGCGGGCGGCGCGCGTATGGCCCACTTGTGATCATCCACTTGTGTTATAGTTTATACAACAAATAACACCTTCTAGTAAATAAACTAGATAAACTATGATTTGTATTCCATGTGGGATAAGGCATGCCTTTCATCTCCCTTTAAATAATCTTTACATAATGCCCAATTATGTGGCTACCTTCGTGTATTAATTTCTCACTCACCGAAATTCGGTTTTGAGAAATAAAAATACTACGAACATCTACTCGAACGTATATTAATAATATATAATTTAATTCCTCCAGAATTAAATATTTAGCCACCGAAAATTGGTCAAAGTCGGGTCGACACCCACTTTATCAAAACCAAAATTTCCAACACCATTTTGGTTGACTTTTTTGATTTTTTACGCTCATGCATATCTTTTGGTCATTTTTACGCTTTTTTCTAATTGTTTTTGTTCCCGTTTTTTATATGTTATATATGTTGTTTCGATCTTGTTTATATTTTTTTGGTTGTGATAAGGGCAAAATACGGTCTGGGCCGACCTGACCAGGCCTACGGCCCCGGACCGATCCAGCAAGACCCATAATATTGGGCTGGTCTGATTAAGCATTAAGCCTTGGGCCGATCTGTGGAGGCTTGCGGTTTGAGATTGATCTAAGGTTTGTCTTGGGTCGACCTTCTCACCCATAACTAGGTGGAAGGTCGATCATATTGGGTCGACTGTTAAAACCCAAAACGTGGTTGTGGCCGACCACATTCGAGGTTGACTGTGTAAGGTCCGTGGGTGTTAAGCCGCTCTGTTATTGATCCATTGTAGTCTAACCTGACGTCGGAAGAAAAGGTCAGCTCGAGCCCAAGAGATGTAGGAGGTACTGAGGATGCCTTGGAAATGTAAGGGAGCTTTGCATAGTACAAGGGACCGACGTGTCTCCGAAACAAAGTTGGAGCTACGGTCTTATGGGCGTAAAATTAGGGTTTTTATGAGATCCGATCCTAATCTAATGATGACTCGACACCAAATCGTAACGAATCTTGGATTTTACGGAACCCTAATCCTAGCTAAGGTATAAAAGGCCCAAGCCCGTGTTCATTTTAACCTAATCTCATTTTCTTTATTGTTACATTGCTTTTCTCTCTCTCTAGCCTTTTACCTCCTTTCCAAGCGCAATCGACTTAAGCATCGGAGAGGGTACGCCGGAGCCCCTCCCGGCCCCCTTGTGCGGAGTTTCACGGAGGACTTCGTCTTGGAAGGTGATCGGCGAGGAGAGGTCGTTTTTGGGAGCAACCAAGTGGCGCCGTCTGTGGGAAATCTTGAGCAGAGACGTGAGATTCGAGTTTTAGCTATGGAGGATGTTAGGAGAAATTTGGAAGATGATCTGAACCGTACGCCGCTGGGAGATACTCCTCAGGCGTAGTCATGCAGAGGATGTTCGACCTCCACCTCCACCACCCCGGTGGACGGCGGAGGCGGGGGGTGCATAGGGCGAGTGGATGAACACGCGCCTATGTCCGGGGGGAGTATAGACATGGGCCCAACAATGTTCTTTGAACAGTTGGGTGGTTTCATCACTAGGGCCGTGGAACAAACGGTGGAAAAACGCTGAGGGAGATGCTTCCGCCACCGCTCGCTATGGTCCCACCGGTGCCTCCTCCTCCTCGTGGTTCCCCCTCCGGTGGTTCCTCCTCCTGTGGTCCACCCAAAGGTGGGAGAGAGAGGTCGGCGGCGGCGGGCGGCGGAAGAGGTGCATTCATCAAGGGCGAGCATGTGTCTACCGAGGACCGGGATTGGTCGAACGGATGGATGACCTCCATCGTGAGGTGCGAGATATTCGGAGGAGGGTTCTGGAGTGCCGGGAGCGGTGTGGTTCGGGTGAGAAGGGAACTCCTTTCTCAGACGAGGTGATGGCAGATGAGCTCCCAGCCTCATACCGAGCTCTGAGCTTTGAATATGATGGTACCACAGATCCGTGGGACCATCTTTGCCGCTTTGAGAATGCTGCTTTGCTACACAGGTTCACGGATGGCGTGATGTGTAGAGTTTTTCCTACCACTTTGACGAAATCGGCTCAGCAATGGTTTAGCCAGCTTGCTCCAGGCTCCATTCGAAATTTTGATGACTTCAGCTCGGCTTTCCTTAATCAGTTCACGAGTTGCCGTAAGTACCAAAAGGCGCCCCTGACTCTGTTTAGCATCAAACAGAGAGAAGGGGAGGGACTTCCTGAGCTATATTCGAGAGGTTTAACGCGCGAAGTTGGAGGTGCCGTCGAGCGATCCGGAAATTTTGGCCAATGCCTCGGGGCCTCAAGGATGGGGAGTTCTTTAAATCATTAGTAATAGAGCCTGCTAAGACATTCGACGAGTGTTAACTCGAGCGGATAAATATATTAACCTGGAAGAGGCGAAAAAATGAAGAGAGAGGAAGGAGAGAAGAGAAGAGACAAGAGGAGGATCGGGAGGACAAGGGACCTCGGAAGAAGCCGAGTCCGAGGCGATGAGAGGAAGGCCGAGGTTTGAGAAATATACGCCATTGGCAGTCCCCTCGGGCGAGGTGCTTGTAGCTATTGAGAGGCATCCCGACCGAGGTGGCCAAAGGCGCACGCAGAGGCACCAAAGAAGGCGAAATGCAAGGAGTTTTGTAGGTTTCACAATGAGTATGGGCACACAACGATCGGTGCACACACCGAGGATGAAATCGAGCGGCTCATCCAAGCGGTCATCTCGGGGAATTTGTGTACATCGACAAAAAGGAGAAAAAGTGGAGAATAAGAGGGATAACCGGGGATATCACCAGCCTCGGCGTGAGCTGGAGCGTAGGGGGGAGGAAAGGGAGGAGCTACCTCCACTTCCGTCCCCACCTCGGCGTAAGGTCATCCAGATGATTGTTGGAGGGCCGTCGGAAGGAGATTCGAGGCGAGCTCGGAAGAATTATGTGAGAGCAGCGGCACCAGATTGGGTGCAAGAGTAGTTGAAGTTGGAACAGGTCGGGCCGGGGCCGAGTATCCAGTTTGGACCAGAGGATTGCAAGGGTATCGTGGCACCACACAGCGATGCTCTTGTGATCACCGTGACGATTTCTAATTATGATGTGCAGCGGGTATTTGTGGATACAGGAGCTCAAGAGATATCATGTTCTATGATTGCTATAAGAAGATGGACCTCGAGGTGGGCTTGGAGACGGTGGACACAACGTTGGTCGGTTTATTTGGAGGGATGATCCAACCAATAGGTATGATTACTTTACTTGTTTCCTTGGGTAAGGAACCTAATCGTAAAACTAGAATGATTTGATTTTTGGTAGTTGATGCACCGTCCCTCCTATAATGTCATGTTTGGTAGACCGCACTAAATGCTTTCCAAGTTTGTGGTGTCGGTATACCATTTGAAAATGAAGTTTCTGTGGGAGAAGAAGTAGGTGAGGTCGGTGGTGATCGAGATATGGCTAGAAAATTGTATGTAGAAAGTATTCAGAAGGCAGAAAGGGGGAGTGCTTTTGATGATGATAGAAACAAAGACAAGTTGATTAGGTTGGACGAGCCGGTGGAGCACGTCCAACCTAATGAGGAAATGATGATGGTCGAGCTGGTGCCAGGTGACCCTGATAAGGTCACCAAGGTCGGGAAGGAGTTGCCTGATGAATTGAGGGATGAGTGGTGGAGTTTCTTAGGAGTAATGTGGATGTGTTTGCTTGGGCAAATGAAGACCTGGTGGGGATTGATCCGAGCATTGCTGAACACAGGCTTAATGTCAATCCATCATATAAGCCGGTGAAACAAAAGAAAAGGAATTTCGGCCCTAAGAAGGACGCTATAATTCGGGCGGAGGTGCAAAGGTTGTTGAAAGCAGGGCACATCAAAGAAATCCAGTTTCCAGAATGGCTATCTAATGCAGTATTGGTTCCAAAAATAGAAGATGATTGGCGCATGTGTGTGGACTTTAGGGATTTGAATCGTGCTTGCCCTAAGGATTACTATCCATTGCCCCGAATTGATCAGTTGGTGGATTCGACGTCGGGGTGTGAACTGCTTAGTATGATGGATGCGTCGCAAGGATATCACCAGATCAGGCTAGCAAAAGAAGACCAAAAAGGGTGCTTCACCACCTCTTTTGGTACCTTCACATGTTATGTAGTAATGCCATTCGGATTGAAGAATGCGGGAGCCACATACCGAGGTTGGTGGATAAGATGTTTGGGGAGCAGCTCGGCAGGAACAGGGAGGTGTACGTGGATGATATGTTGGTCAAAAGTATGAAGGTTGTGGATCATGTGCGTGACCTAGCGGAAACGTTCGACACTTTGAGAAAGTATAGAATGAAGCTGAACCCCAAGAAGTGTGCCTTTGGGGTCAGGTCGGGAAAGTTTCGGGGTACATGGTGATGGAGAAAGGAATAGAGGCCAACCCGAGAAGGTCGGGGCCATCGGAGAGATGGCACCGCCGGGATGCCAAAGATGTGCAAGTGTTTAACAGTCGGCTAGCAGCTCGAATCGGTTTATTTCGCACCTCGCGGAGAGGAGTTTGCCCTTTTTAAGGTCCTGAGGAAGGCCAAAAAGTTTGTTTGGGATGAGGAGTGCCAAAAGGCTTTCGAGGACTTGAAAAATTACTTGGTGACTGTCATTGCTAACTAAGCCATTGTCCTGAGCCCTTATACCTCTATCTTTCGGTAGGAGAGCGGGGGGTTAGCACGGTCTTGATCGGGGAGGAGAGATCGGTTCGAGGCCGGTGTACTATGTCGATAAAGTTTTGAGGAATCTTTGAGTTGCGGTATGCGGGGATCGAGAAGCGGAGTTTGGCCTTGGTGGTGATCACGAGAGACTTGGTCGTATTTCCTTTCGCATAAGGTAATCGTCCGAACTAATCTTTCGTTGAGGAATGTGATGAGTAAGCCCGAGGTAGCGGGAGGCTAGTGAAGTGGGCTATTGAGCTAAGTGAGTATGATATTGAATTCGAGAAACAGATCGGCCATTATAGCTCAAGCTTTGGCGCGACTTTGTTCAAGAATCAATAAGGGATGATAGCGGAGAAGGAACTTGGGTGATTTATGTGGATGGTTCAGTAGGGAGCTCGGGATGTGGTGTTGGTATTGTCTTGATCAGCCCACAGGGGATCGAAAATGATTTTGCTGTGAGGTTGGAGTTCAAGCTATCTAATAATGAGGCGGAGTATGAAGCATTCATCGAGGGGGATGCAAATGGCCATCGAGATGGGGGCATTAGGATGGTTGTTTACATGGATTCTCGGCTCGTCCATAAGCAAGTTATGGGAGAATTCGAGATTAGGGAAGAGAGGATGAAGAGGTATGTTGAAGCATCCCGAGCTTTAAAGGGGAAAGTGAAAGAGATCAAGATATGTCAGTCCCGAGGGAAGAGAATGGCCGGGTGGATTTTCTAGCAAAGATGGCTAGTTCGCCTTGGAAAATCAAGCTAAACAAATCACTCTTTTGATGGCAAAAGAAAATCGTCTTTGGGGTTGCGGGTCGGAGAGATTGAGGAGAAAGAGGATTGGAGGTCGACTATCATAGCTTATTTAAAAGAAGGGTCTTACCAACGGGGAAGGCGTGAAGCGGCTCGGCCGAAAATTCGGCGACACGTTTTTGCATTATCGGGGACAAGTTATATAAGAGGCTTCTCTATGCCTTTGCTTTGAGGTGTTTGAGTGGAGAAGAGGGTACGTATGTCTTTGAGCATTAAGCCTTGGGCGCCTGGCCTCGGGAGGCTTGCGGTTTGAGATTGATCTAAGGTTTGTCTTGGGCCGACCTTCTGAGCCCATAACTAGGTGGAAGACTGATCATATTGGGCCGACCTGTTAAAGCCCAAGTACGTGGTTGTGGCCGATCTGTTCTGGTGGCACCTGTAAGGTCTCGTGGTGTTAAGCCAACTGTTATTGACCCATTGTAGTCTAACCTAACGTCGGAAGAAAAGGTCAGCTCGAGCCCAAGAGATGTAGGAGGTACTGAGGATGCCTTGGAAATGTAAGGGAGCTTTGCATAGTACAAGGGACTGACGTGTCCTGAAACAGGTCGGAGCTATGGTCTTACGGGCGTAAAATTAGGGTTTTTATGAGATCCGATCCTAATCTAATGATGACTCGACACCAAATCGTAACGGAATCCCGGATTTTACTGAAACCCTAATCCTAGCTAAGGTATAAAAGGCCCAAGCCCAGGTTCATTCTAACCTAATCTCATTTTCTTTACTGTTACATTGCTTTTCTCTCTCTCTAGCCTTTACCTCTTTTCCAAGGCACTGACTTAAGCATCGGAGAGGGTACACCGGAGCCCCCCTCCGGCCCCCCTTGTGCAGGTTTCACGGAGGACTTCGTCTTCAAAGGTGATCGGCGAGGAGAGGTCGTTTTTGGGAGCAACCAGGTTGTTTATATGTTGTTTCAATGTTTCAATATGATTTTTACCTAATTTCTATACTTTTTTCTATTCATGTGTTGTTTTACATATTGTTTTGGTTATTTATGAGTTATTTTCTATGATGTTTTTGATGTTGTTATGATGTTTCTTTATTGTTTCCATATATTTTTCAATGTCTCAATGCAACTTTTGCCTATTTTTAAGCTTTTTTTTATTGATGTGGTGTTTTCTATATTGTTTATGTTATTTGCGAGTTATTTCTATACTTGTTTTTAATGGAGTTTTAATGTTTCTTTGTTGTTTCGATGTAGTTTCGATGCTTCAGTGCAGTTTTTATCTATTTTGAAGCTATTTTTGTTCATTTGGTGTTTTCTATATTGTTTTTGTTGTTTTTTTGGGTTGCTTCTATATAGTTTTCAATATTGTTCTGTTATTTCTTAGTTGTTTCCATATTTTCGACGTTTTCAATGCATTGGAACAAAAATTGAATTGTTTTTTCTATTCATGTGTTGTTTCTATATTATTTTTAGTGTTTTTTTTCCAATATGTGTTGTTTTATGTGTATACTTCATGATTGTTAAGATTTTGAATATAAAATTAATTATTTAATGGAGATGAATTGTTTTTCACTGAAATTTTATTAGAGTAAACATGTTTGAAACAATCATTAAACAACAACGTAAAAAAAATCATAAAAATTGGCGCGAGCGTAAAAAATCCATAAAAAGGCGGGAGTATAAAAAAGTTAGTAAAAAATCCGAGAGCATAAAAATTTGTCCTTTTTCGGGAATGTTAGGCAATTGTGTCCATAAGTCATAATCCTTATATTAAACCGGTCGGACAATCCTCATGGGTGACCCGTTAACCCAATTCAAATTCCAGCATATCCCATGTCTGATAATTTGCACCCTTGAAGACAAATGCTCCTTTCCATGCTATATGATATCATGATTGTATTCTTATATATTTTGGTCCTAGTAAATCGTCATTAACATAAATGAATGTCAATTAACAATAACTATTTCAATTGTCAATGAAACTATACCAACTAATGACAGTTTATAATAATCAACTACAACTACTATAAATTTGGTAAAGCACGCCTTTCTGTAGAATTCAAACTCAAGACTTGATAGTTTTAGGGTCTCAATTCAAATATTTGAATTAGATTTTATTATTCAAATGCATATATAAATTAAAATTTGGAATAAATACAATATTGTACTACGGTTTGAAAGTCAATTCTCTTACCTTCAGGCAGGGATGATAACGGTTCGAATTGGCAAATATAGAAAATATCATTAATTGTCAAAGGTCAAAGTGTTTTTCACTTATTGAAATCAGTGACTGGTAAGACCAAGTACCTATACCAAGTAAAATTTATATATATTATGCAACATTTTTCTTTTGTTTTTCTGATGACTAGGGAACCCACAATCATTATTCGTCACAGGCTTAACTCAATAACCTCGCAAATCACGCCGTGTAAACCGCACTGACAAGTCCCCCGCAACAATTTCGACCAAGTGGTACATATCTAAGAATCGAACTTAAGACCCCTCACTACAAGCGAGGACGGACGCAAAATTCGTTCTTGGGGGGCGAAATCCGGCGGTCTTGGCGCGCGCAGATGGTGCTTGCACGCACGCAGAGAGCCCTCCTCCGCGAGACCCCGAAATTTTTTTATATATGTATATATACAATCAATGGCGGAGATAGGGGCCAACCCGGCCCCCTCCTTTTTTTTAAAAAATAATTACTAGGTAAAATGTTTCAAATTTTTTTAGTTAATATTTATTTGTATTTTTTATCACGGTCACCCCATTTCTTGATCGGCCCACTCAGTAATAATCCTAGATACGCCATTATATAATGGCGTATCTAGAATTATTGGGGTAGGCCGATACACTAAATTGGAATGGGCCATATAAAACAAACTACAAAATACACATAAATATTAACTAATTTTTTTAAAAAATACCTTTTTTAAAAAAAAGAGGGTGCGAGAGTCCGAGTTGGCCTCCTCTTATCTCCGCGATTGTATATATATTATTTATTGCTCTAGGTCCCTTGAAATCTTGGACCGGCTCAGCAAAATCAAATCTAATATAAATAAAAATAAAACATACAAGCTTTTATAACAAAATTACATGAAAATTTGGGGAGGGGGCAAAATATGTTGGCTTACATTTTTATATACTATATTAATTTATTAAATAATATATTATAGGGGTTCAATCGCAAGACGAGGTGGGCGGTTCTTGCCACCCCCCCTTCCGTCCGTCTCGACTACAAGAAAACAAGGAAATTCCAACGAAAAATCATTGGAATTTGGCCATTACCGTTGGAATTATCGATTCCAACGAAAATTCCAACATAAAATATACCGTTGGTAAAATGGTCACATTGGAATGGTGAAATTCCATAGAAATGCCAATGGAAAAATATTCCAACGGAATTTCCAACGATTAATTCCAACATTTGGTTTACCGTTGGAATTTTTGTTGGAATTTTCCAATGGTATGTTTTAGCGATAAATTTCATTGGAATTTTTAAAATTCCAATAATATTTCCAATGGTTTATTATTACTATTGGAATTCTTGTTGGAATTTTCCAATGGTTAGTTGTGGTGTTGGAATTTCCGTTTAAATTTTAAATTGCAACATTTTATACCAACGGTTTTGTTTACCGTTGGAATTTCATTGGAATTTTCCAACGGTATAATGTAGCATTGGAATTGTTCGTTCAATTTTAAAAATTCCAATAGTTTTTTATTTCGTTGAAATTATTTTGTTGAAATTTGATTGTTTTCTTGTAGTGCATTGCCTCAAGAACTCACCCTCCTCCACCTGGCTATCCTATAAGGGGCGAAAAATAAAAATAAAAAATGAATCCATTAAAATTGTGTTGCTTGTCACACTGGCAATTATATGGTCGTTTTATAATGTAATATGCTACAAACACATTTTATAACTTTAATTGGTTTCAGGTCAAAAAAATGTGAAATCTAATTCGTATCAGTTTAGAGAATAAACAAACAAAATTAAAGTAGGTATGTACGTACATCTGGCCAATGAACAACCCTCTTTTATTTAGGGAAATATTTACCATTAAGTCAGTAGTCTTCTTTTCTATTTTTCCTGTCTTTTTAAGTTGTCAAATATTTCACTATAATATTACTCAAAATAAAATTAATAATTATGTCAGTTTATAATCATCTATCAATAATTTATAATAGTTAAGTACCAACAAACAATGTAATATCAAAATTTTGAAGTCTCAATTTTTCGACCAGGTCAAACTTCGGGTTATTTTTCAATCTGTGGCATTTGCCACAGATTTTTTTGTTTCTATAGTGGGTTGGGAGGTTTTTAAAAAAATAGGTGTAGGCGCCCTTAGAAAGGGCGCCTACTAAGCAGGCGCCACTACCAAGGGCGCCTACTGCATTTTTTTTTTTTAAAAAAATTGTGGCGGTAGCCAAAGAAAAGAGGCGCCCGCCAAACTCGACACTGCACTTGGGCGCCATTAGGAAGGCGTCCACTCCTCTATAAATGGCGTTCCCCCATTTTTTAAATTTTCTTTTAAATATTAAATAAAAATACAATTTTTGGATAACTATAATATGAAATATTACTGGATCAAAACCCGATTAAATAATAAAAACTACAACAAATATTTAAAAACGAACAAGAAATTACACATTAAAAAACTGGAATAAGAAACGCCATCCCCATTATTCGAATATATACGAATCATTTCTAATAATCGTACTTAAAATTCTAATATGTATTTATTGTTGGGTTATTTAGAAATTATATGTTTGGAATAAGAGATATTTATTAGTTTGAAGATGAAAAGTTGTACAAAATTTTAGAGGATTAATTATTTACTTTGTCAAATTATTCTAGTAATGAAATGTAGTCATTAGATCAAATAAATGCTAGTCATTGATTAGAGAGTTGTTTTAGTATAAATTAGGGCCGGTCACTTTGCACTCGATAAAGTTGAAAAGAATCAAGAAAACACATTTACTTCATACTAATAATATCTCTTATTCCAAACATATAATTTCTAAATAACCCAACAATAAATACATATTAGAATTTTAAGTACGATTCGTATATATTCGAATAATGGGGATGGCGTTTCTTATTCCAGGTTTTTTTAATGTGTAATTTCTTGTTCGTTTTTAAATATTTGTTGTATTTTTTATTATTTAATCGGGTTTTGATCCAAGAATATTTCATATTATAGTTATCCAAAAATTGTATTTTTATTTAATATTTAAAAGAAAATTTAAAAAATGGGGGAACGCCATTTATAGAGGGTGGGCGCCTTCCTAATGGCGCCCAAGTGCAGTGTCGTCAAGCTTGACCGGCGCTGCCGCTACGCTTTTAAAAAAAAATGCGAAAGCGCCCTTTGGTAGTGGCGTCGCAGTGGCGCGCTTTCTGGCGCCTACACCTATTTTTTTTAAAAACCTCTCAACCCACTATAGAAACAAAAAAATGCATGCAAATGCCACAGTTGAAAAATAACCCTCAAACTTCCTTCCACGTTAGTTAGGTAATTTTTAAATGAATGAAATGCTTCTTTTTCTTTTCGGGACGGAGGATAGGGCGTGGACTAAACGTAATTAAAATTTACTTAGTCGACTGCACATAATTCAAAATTAAATTCCCAATAAATCTACTGTCTAAGTCGGTAATGAATTAAAAAATGCTCTTGCTTATATTATTGATAATTAGTTAATTACTCAAAATTATATTAAATAAAAATTCATTGAAAATCATCACAATCCCGCCATTATGATCCTCATGCAAGTGTGCAAATTGCAATTAGTCAACTGCACTTACGGGTATCAATTTTGGACCCGACACGCAAATCCGACACGAAGCTAACATAAAATTAATTGGTATGGGTCCAGGTTTTATGAGTTCAGATTAAAATCGGGTCGAACCCAAATAACCTATAAATTAAACAGGACGGACTCGGGTCAACCTGCTATAACCCATTTAATCCGTTTAACTCGTTTGTGAATTTTAAGAAAACACTAATTAAATAATTAATTGTTAGAAAAAACAAAAAAATAAGACATGTCCTTCAAACTTAATGCTAAAACCTCATTAATTATGTATGTTGTTATTATTTTGCAAACCTTTTTGTATGTTGCCCTCAAAATATGATTAGTATGTCATATTATTTATGCAATTATGTTTTTTTTTTTTGTACGTTCTGAATTGTGATATTTTTTATTGATTGAGTAGTGTGTAGCGATTGATTTTAAAATATTTAAATTTATTTAGTTGAAACTATTAAATGTATATAAAAATAATTTTATTAAACATGTTAAACGGGTCGGGTCCCAATTACATGTAAAATAAAACAAGTCTGGTTCGAGTTCAAGATTCTGACACAAACAATTAAATAGGCCAGGTATGGATTGACTGATTTTGACCCACGAACCCGGATTCAATCCAAATTGACACCCCTAACTGCACTACAACAAGGATTTAAACGTCCAAGGTCATTCATGCCAAACTAAAAATGAAACCCTCTCTTTTTTTTCTCCCAAACCTCGTTTTTCTTCTTCATCATCTTCTTTTTTTTTCTCCCCTCATACTTAAGTAATTTTAATGGTTTTAGTCTTAATAAATTAACTCTGATATGTGTCTTTTATTTATCCTCAATAGGTGACTGTTAGTTGTCCCCCAATAGGTGACTTTTCTTCTAGTTAATAAGTGAATTTTGTTCAGAATATTCAGATGAGTCGTTGCTCGATGATACGTAACAGAAGTGAGATCAATTTCTTTGGAACGTGTTTTGTCCATCACATTTATTGTAACTAGTGTTTTACCCGTGCGATGCACGCGAGTGTAATATTGGACAATATGAAGTTTATTGTGTTTTACGATATTGGGTTTGTTGGGTTCGACCGTATAGATTGGATGTCTATAAAATTTATTAAACATTAATAAAAAATAGAAAATGTACAAACATCGACTAAACAAAAATTAATGACTACAAATTTTGAAAAACATCTTTGTATACCACGCTTTGCGTCTGTATTTTTTTTATTCATCTTCGCCACAGACTAATATTTTGAGTCCCTTCCGATTGGTGACTCGGGAAACAGCAACATATAATTGACCGTGACTAAATACTGGATTCTTCAAGTACAGACCAACATTTGAGAGAGTTGGCCTTGACTCTTTGTTTATGGTCATTGCATAAGACACGATAAGAGAAAACTCGTCTACGTTGAAACTTGAATGGAATTCTGAGGTCCGACGGGGTTAGTGTCATTCGCGGTATCAACACCTTATCACCTTCATGTGTTCTAGTGAGAATTTTAGCTTCAAGTACGTGTCTAGAGAGCCTCGTAATCACCAATCTAGTCCCGTTACACAATCCAGTCGAGTAGTCCATGTTCCTCAAGAGCATAACTGGAGTCCCAACCTTCAAATACAACTCATGATTGGGAACGCCGGAACATTTTATGCCATTCAAAAATTCTGGCGTATGCAGATCATGCAAGAAATCAACATTAGCGTCAGATTTACTCGTGCTATCTGAGCTCAAATAAGTATGCCCCTCCGATGAATTTAAAGACGTCATATATTGATTGATCGACTCAACAACATCAAGAGTCGGTGCGAGTATCGCCCTATCTTTCAAATAGGTAGGATCATCAATAGCATCTTTAAACATTGGATACGTATTCTCTATAATTGTTGCAATCGGATCACCAGATGATTCCAAAAGAATATCTTCAGGTATATCAATAGTGGCACAACCATCATTAGATCCTCCGATTGTTCCATCTCCGATGCTTGCTATCCACTCTGAGAATTGGACCAAATCTGCATAATCATCTCGCCGATCGAGGCTTTGAAGACGATATTTTTAGTCAATCTCGATCGCATAATCTTTCCACAAGTACGATGAATTTATCGTGGCATTGACTACATCTTGTCGACTTCCTTCGGTATAACAAGCAATATTTGTCCAAGTCACCCCCAAACACAACAATTTTCCCTCCAAAAGGTTTTGATTCATTCTCAGGGTTGATTAATTTTAAAAGAGCTTTCAAAGTTTCATCCACGACTTTCAAAACAATGCTTGTGCATCATTGGGGCTTCATCCCAGGATTATAAGTTTAGAACGAATAATCACCTCTCGAAAGCGAGTCCCCCTGTTTGATATTGCAAGTTGACTATTGATTTTGGTTTAAAGGAATAACAAAACGGAATGGGTAGTCCTCCCACCAGGCAACAATAGGACGCTATTCCACTCAATGCCACGTTCAACACAATTTCTCCTTTCGATCTCAAAGCCGCAGATAAAGCTCTCCACAAGAATGTTTTGCATGTTCCCCATAGTCGTATACAAAGAACATACCATCTTTATTTGATTCAATCGTTGTTATTATTTTAGAGTAAACCGTTTTTTGTTCCTCATTGAGTCCGAAATGAGGTTCTTGTGCTCAACCAAAAGAGCCTTACGATCATACTGACTCATCATATATCAATCTGTTTCGGTTATTACCAGTATTGTCAGCATCAAGAAATGACATCGTATCAAAATCACGTAGACTCGTGTCACGACTTCTCAAAATTCTTTCAATCTCCAACAAAGCAAGATTTTTTATCTCGTTCTCACTCAATATCAATTCGCAAAAGAAATAATACGACATTCAATAAATAATAAGATATATAAAATAATGTTATTAGAAAAAAATGATATTTAACATATAATAATAATACCTTGATGTTGGAGAAGATGTCGCCGTCTATGTAGAATATCATCCGAAAGATATTGCCAACACTTGTCCCATACTACTTCTGGTCTGCTCAAAGATTCTGATGATAGCAACGACGCAAAAAGACTTCCGAGACTCTCTGCAGAGGCCCAATGACTCGCTTGGTGATTGCATCAACATATTCTCTATCATCTTCTAACAGACCAAGAGCATAACAAGCGTCACGGTAAGAAGCATGTTGAGTACCATTGACATTCTTGTAGCCATCATGACACGTAGCCCTACGGACAATATTGAGAAGACACCGCAAATAGTACATATCACCAAAGACTGGGAGGGACAAAAACACTCGGCCTTTTGATTTCCCCATTTTTCTTGGCATCCACTTCCCGAGTTCTTTCTTCCATGTGAATTTGGTTGGGGCTTGACAAAGATAGGTTAGCTCACGGGCTTCGGGATATATTTTATTTGCTTCCATCCATGCTAAAAATATCTCTCTCCTTAATCAATCTTTACTAAGCACATCGCCTATTCGCTTCGTTATCATCGAAAATAACACTCTGCTCATTCGGAAGATGGAAGTCGAGTCATTCGATCAAGGATATTTGTATTGAATCTCAAACCCTAATAACCTCCACGCAGACTTCACATGATGATATATATCTACAATCATAAAACATGCCGACTTCATCAACGGTTTTCCCTGAGTCCTCATCATTGGTGCTTGTATAAAATGACGCGTTGTCACGTGATCATTTCCTTTGTTGACATACTTGAATAGGTACTTAATAGATCTTTCCTGGTTACACCATTCCACATTTATGTGAGCTCCATATTTGAGTAACAACCGACGATTATGAGGCACCACATATCTCGTTGTCCAAAGGGGACACCATTTTTTTCAACTACTCTTCCATCATTCCTACGTCTATAACGTGAATAACCTTCTTCATCAATAGTAGTCGCATCCACAAATTTTTTGGGAAAATGTTTAGTGCAACGACCATCGGCCATACAGGAGAGAGTTTTTCCGACATCACCACATGGACCATGAATCATATGATCCTTTACTACAACATAATAGCATGGATCGCTTATCTCGTCGAGCAATTCGGGCTGATATGATTCGATCGATGTCATCTCAGCTTGGATATTTGTCTTCCTTCGCCGGAAACAACAATATATGTGCATGAGGCAAGCCACACTTTTGAAATTCTATCGTATAGATAATCGCAATATAATAATAAAAATAATAATAAGAATTTGAGACAATAAACTAAGTAAATGAATATTAACTATATTATACAAAATATATTAAAAATATTTAAAAACAAATGCTAACCTGCATTTACTTTCCCAAATAATTTATTTTGTCGGGCGTCTTTAATCAAAGAATCTAACTTCGGTTTAAAGACTCGTAGACAATATCCGAATGATCTTCAAGATTTAGATTTTTTTTCCGGAGAAAACGAATGATCTCTCGGCCATTTGGGATTGCAAGTAAATGTTATAAACAAATCCAGGTAACCCGCCCAACGACGACATATAGCCATTGCATCTTGATAATTCGTATCATATATCGAGCACCTCCGTGAATCTTGAAGGTAATATGATGCGTTTACCCCGAGTACTTGGATCAATATCACCACGCAAAACATCATCACTCAATCCTTTATATATATCACAATGCGGCTTTTTTGATTCAAACGGATATATTTCAATCGAAATGACGGACTCGACCATTGTGTATGCATCGACAACAAACTATTGAAACAATCTCCTAGAAGATAAAATGGGGATTGTTTTTCTAACAAATGATTTTTATGTTGTTTTTTCGAAATATATCATTTCCAATCGAGGAGATAACCAAAGAACTTAACGACATTGAACAATGAGACTAAAAAATTCCATATAAAAGATAAGTTTTTAAACCGTGGTATCTTGTTTTGTTTGAGTTGATCCATATCATTCTTGTTAAAAAAATCTTTGCCATTTTTATTAACTTAAAATTCGATCCGGACCAATTTAAAAACATAATTGTTTTCGGCATTATTACTCTGAAAATTTTCAAAGGAACAGAAAATTATATGCAGTGTTGTTTTTTTGGTAAACTATTGTGAAGATAAAATTGTTTTAACTATTGTTGCATTATCACATCCAATAATACAATTAAAATAAACAACTGATATATATTTATCTATCTATCTATATATATACAGTTAGAAATGATATATAGAAAACTAATATGCAAAAAAAAAAAGATATTTATTTATGACTTTCAGAAACATAAAACATATATCACCTTGGTCGTACACAGTAGAAATGTTTCTTTTTTTGCTAATTATATTGTGACCCGAAAGCTTCCTCATTGTGATGATCGACCTCTCTGAACTTAATCTGAATGTTGTCTTGAACTTTTTCTGACTTTTTGTAAGATGGATGATAATGTAATGTTGTGCTAAGTTCTGAGGACTATTTATACATTGAAAATATTTGTGTTTTTCGTAAGATAGGCATGTGAATGATTTGAAATATAATCCTATTTTAAAACCGATTTGCATAACGTCTGTATAATGAAAAATTTATAAAATAAAGTTTAACTTAAGAATTATATTAGGCATGTGAATTATTGGAGATATATTCCTCTTTTAAGTTGTTTATTTAAAGTAAAAAGAAAACTTATAAAATAAAATATAGGAAAATAATTTTCCTAAATAATAAATCTTTAATCGATAAATTACATTTATCTTTTATTTTACATTATATTTAGATATATTTTGATAATTAAGTTTTTTTAAATAAATAGTAATTTATTATAAGAATTCTCGAAGATGTATGTTATATGTAAAATAATGCTTTTCTATTTTCTTATTTTATTTTTACAAATAAAAATTCTATATATAAATTAAGTTCATCAATTAAATATGAGCGATTTTGATATGTTGTCATCTTAAATCTGTTTGTGTTATGCACAAAAATTAATATTTACATAAACTTAATTTCTTTCTTGAAATGTATTAAAATTGTTAAAAATTTGTTTAACCTAATATGTTCGTGTAAGTGTTTGAAGTTGTTGCTTTGATTGTATGTACCGATGATATTTTCACATGTTGTTTATCTGCTTTCTTAGTTCTTAATTATTCTTGCCTGTTTGTTCAAATCACGACCGATATATATTCGATATTTCACTTTATACTTCAAGTATGTTTTCATTAACAAGAGTATTCATTATAAGAAAAATAAAAAAAGACAACAAAATTCACAAAAACCACTTGACCGTACACTATAAGTGTATTGGAATCTTGTTGGTTAAAATTGTGAATTTTTTATAAAGTGTTCAACTTTTTATTGATAACTTAGTACATATATTTGTTTAATTATTGTAAAGGGACTAAAAATAAATACCACTTGACCCTACAATATGATTGTAGTGGAATACTTTTGTTGGTTAAATTTTACCCCGTTTATGTATTCGATTTCATTACTATTATAGAGGAATCTGTTGGTTAAATTTTTCATTAGTTAGTTTTTTGAATCGAACATTATATATTTGCGGAAGGTACAAATAGTTCAAATACTTGAAAGAAAAAGGCACAATGTATTTAAAATACATTAATTAAATTTCAGATTTATAATTACAAAGTATTTAAGAAACAAATTTTTAAAAAATATAAAACCCATATATTTTATGGACCAATACAGGTCTTAAAAACAAACTAAAAATTTAAAAACACTTGATTATAAATATTGTCAATTTATTATAAGTTTACTAATATAAAAATCGAAGCAATGTAAAAAAAATTTAGACTACTTAATAAAAATCCAAATCAATAAATGTAAATGTAAAAATAATATTCATAATTGGGTAACTAACCCAATAAACCAAACAAAAATAATTGTTCCAAAATAATAAAAAGAAAACTCCATCCTATCTAGAACTATAGCAATAAACTATTTAGCAAAAACTATCAAAATTTGATAAAAAAAAAAACTATCCAACAACTATCTAAATCACTCAACATCTCTCTTCTCATCTTCGATCTTGATAACACTTTTTAACTTCATTGACGTTGTTGATGAAGAGAAATCCTCATTCAATCTACGTTTGCAAAGAGGAGATTCAGACGCAGAGGACCTCTTTTTAAGGTTCTTGATCGGTGTATTGACCTCAGATTCCGAGGAAGATTCTTCCTACAAAAATAGAATAATAATTAAATAATTGTTTACTTTTGATAATTTCAGAATATCTATATTATTTATATCAAAAATAAAATCTTATCATCACCAACATCATCCGATTGTAGCCTCGACAAAAAATCAGATTCATGTACATCCAAGTAAATTTAAAAAATTAAATCATTTGTCCATAAAAAATAGAAAAATCCAAAAATAAATTACCTGACTCTCAAGATTAATTACACCATACTTCCAAATTAAATCGGGATCTGTGACATCTTAGAAACGAAAACATTCTCGAGTAATTATGTTGCTTCTCGATTTTATATGAACTTTAAAAAGCGATTTCTTATTAATGAAACACGATAGCTCCGTGGTAACTCCTTGCCTCCACGCTACAATTTTTGATAAAAAAAAAATATATAATTAATATTTCAAACAAATTTTAAAATAATTGTATAAAATAAATAAATGATGAAAAAATAATTAAATTATACCTCAAGATGCTCCTTCCTCAAATCTGAATATGACTTCCTGATTAATTTTTCCAAATCCCTATCCCAATAAAGCAAGGTGGCGCTAGCGGATTCATCAACCACTTGAACATGTGCCATGTACCTATTTAAGTAAAAAGAATTGGAAAAACAAACAATATTAAATTCAAATTTTAATATAAATTTAATAAATATAAAATAAATGTAACCTAACTAATATTAAAATGTTACCTCAAAATTCTAGTTTCAAACAATGAATCACGCTCCACAAAAGAAATTATCGGCTGTCGGATGCATTTTTTTCATACAATTAGTACAAGCAAGGTACCACCATTCATCCGAAATGGAAACCACTCTAGCACAAATCCAAAAGCTGCCACTCTATATATATTGTATAAATAAATTAGAACAGAATTAAGGAATTAATAAATATTGACTATTTTATTAAATGCAGTGATCAAAGAGATTAAATAAAATATATACCTTCTGACTGTCATACAAATAATCGACAATTTTCACAGATGCGTCCGGAGCTTCAAGCTCTTCTTGGGCGGTCCGTGCAGAGGGCAAACTAACGTGGCTGATGGAGTATGTAGGATTGTTGCTACTCATAATCCTAATTTAGAAAAATAAATGGGAATTAATATAATATATATTAATAAATCTGAAAACAGAAAATATTAAAACAAATATTACCTTTTCTTGAAGTCTTCAATCTCTTGCACTTTTTCATTCACAAGTAATTTTGTGACATGAAAGTTGTTTGATACCTTCACTTGATCTTACCAATATTAAAAAAATATATAATTAATACATTACAATATAAAATAAAGTAATAAACAATAATAAATAATAAAATATTAATAACAAAAATAAATATAAAAAATAAAAAGTAATACTTACAACCTTTGAAAAACTTTGCACGACCCATTTGTAGAATAATAACGATTGGTTCAAAAAGTTGTCTTGCTCTCAAGTGAGGCAAAATTTGTTCGGCATAGTTCTCCCAAAGCGTGATGTGAGCCGATTGTTTACGCAAATATAATTAAATTAGAAATATACATAAAAACATAAATTAATAAATTGAATAGGATATAATATGATAATAAAATTTATCTTACTCAAGATCTTCCAACGTTAAATCAAGAAATCTCGTAAACGACCGTTTATGTCCTTGTTTTGTGCGGAATGCATTGAAATAACTTTACCGATAATATCTAAAAAAGACAAAAATGAATCATTAGTACATAAAAAAGAAATTGAGAAAATATTACTAAGAATATAAAATTTTCGAAAATACCAATCAACATGGTGTCATCAACTTTATCCTTGTCGTATAGATCCGTAAATTTTGTAAAATTATACATGAACCTCGGAAAGTCTCATGAAATATTTCAAACACATGAGTTTTTCCATAGAAAAGAATTTTCACTTTAGTGGTCGATGTTTTATATTTATCTGTTTCTTTCTCGACCACAAAATCCTTTATGGCATAAACATGCCCTTCTTTAAGACTTCGTTTAAAATTTTGAATCTGATATTTCCGAACTGTACCCCGAATGCGATTCCCCTGCAATTTTGAACATTAAAATTATTATTAAATAATATATATTTAATTCATGTAAAACTGAATCTAAACAATGTTGAAAAAAAAATATAAAAAGGTAAAGTAACTACCGCAACATCGTGAAAAATACATTCGAGGCTGGATATCTATTTGTTGTCGTTGAAAGCTGGTTTTTCGTAAAACCGCACAAGCCTCAGCTTAATCGCCCATAGAGTTTTGATGTTGTTCAGTTCGCGTATGAGGCTGAAAATTAGGGCCATTGCAAATTGTGTGATGATGATGAATGTATGCAGAGAAGAATTTATTTTGTTGTATGCTTTTAATTCTGCACTCAAATATGTTGATGAATGTGAAAATAGCTCACAATAGGCTTCTAATATTTATAGGGGGAAAACTATATTTTCTAAGATATTTTATTTCTGCAGAATTTTTAAGTATATTAGGTCCGATTTTTAATATCCAAGATTGTTTCCGTATGAATTTTTGAAAGTATATTTTTGCAAGATATTTCGTCCAATTTTTAGTATCCAAAATCAAAAAAATTTGTAAGAAAATCAATATAAATTTTAAATTGAGGAATATACTTAAGATATAAAAAACAATTGTGAAATTTTTAATTCAATGATGATTTGTTTAGATTCGAATTTTAACTTGCAGTAATTATTGATTATTTTTACTCAGAAATAAATCGGTGCAAACTTTTCACACATAAAAAATCGATGCAGATATATGCTTGCCCAAAATTCTGGAAAAAGATATGGAAACAAAAGGTCAAACATTCCATTTATATTTAGGTCAATCAAAAAGGGAAAAAAAAAGTCAATTATTCCAATTTTTACAGGATCGATCGTTTGGTATTATGTCAACAAATTTCGCAAAACCCAGGAGAGATAATTACCAATTTGTAAAAAATCTACCTTTCTAATCGGACAGCAGTAGTAAATCAGAGCAAAAAGGTATGATTTAATCTGTGTTTTTTCCACCAGTTAAAACAAATCAGAAGTTTTTAATAAGGTAAAACTTTCTATTTTTTTGGACCCAAAACCATAATTCAAGATTTAATCGACCCAAAATATACCCAAATTTTTTTAGCAATAGTGTTTAGGCGGAAAACATTTATAGAAATCATTTTGCTATTATATATATATATAGATGTTATGATTCTACGGATATGTTGGATCTATTTTGATTTAGATTTTTTGTTTTAGATCTTTATAAGTTTATAATCTTGTAGGACTTGCAATTATTATTCACTCGATGTTCTAATCATATGCAAGTTTTTTATGGTAAATAAATGATATCCATTTTGATTCAAAAAAATAGTTCATTTACTCTTTAAAATAATTACAACTATAAACAAACTTAAGTGATTCATTAAAGAATTACAATAACAATATTTAAGATCATATTAAATAACAAAATCTAGGTATACATATATTATTATTTGAAAAATCAATAGTTATATGACCCTTTTACTTACGATAAAATGCGGAAAACCATTTTTGGATCAATTTACGTCGTTAGTCACTTAATATTGGATCTTTTGCATAATTTATTTACCTGTTTTTTATATATATTTTAAATATCTATATATATATATATAATAGCGTAAGTCCTAACTTTTATTTTCCCGCTCTTTTTCTTATTATATTAGGAAACAATTGTAAACATTATAAATGGTAATTATTATAAATTCTTATATTAGGAAAATATTATAAGAAAATCGTTGTAATTATATAAATTAGGAAAATATTATAAGAAAAGATTGTAAATGGTATTCCTACTTTATATGTATATAAATTAGGAAAATATCATAAATGGTAATCTTATTTTATATGTATAAAAATTAGGAAAATTTTATTTACTGGTATTCCTACTTTATACCAAAAGTGAGTTTACAGTATCAATTATATCTATATATAATATATAGATTTTAAAAATTATAAATAGTATTTCACCATAATTGATATTAGTATATGTCAGTTCTTCTCAAATATATATTACAATGATGTGTTGATTCTATACATCATATCTTCATCAAATATATTGTTTATTTGTTAGTGTCGATGCAATTTTGTACAATATAATATTAATTAATCAAGTTTTAAATACTGATGACTATTCAAACTTTCCTAAATTGTTAAATAATAGTTAAAATAGACGAATTATGATTTTATGTATCTTTCACCATTGAATTAACAATTGATTTTGTGTTCAGATATTTTTTTGGCAGCTTATTATTTATGATATTATTTATGCTAAGTCCTCTTATATTTATACTACTTAAAATTGCATTAGAGAAACACTTTGATATTGTTGATCCTAAATTCGAAGCATAACCAATAAATATGGTTTCGTCTTCACGTTCCCCTCTATTTCCTTTTTCATCAAGTGCCCCGCTAACATCGAAAGTATTGAACTCGAATTTTGCAATAAAATGTGAGTTATTATATAAACTATATTGTAGATATGTACGGACAATATTTGGTGAGTTTCCTTTTGATTCTTGATAGTTTTTTTGTATTTTTAAGTTGTTTTTGTATGATTTGTTTATTTTTTTATTTTTCCTCGTACTAACATATTTTATGTCAATATATTTTAAGATTAAAGATTTATTAATCTAGAAAATTTATAATGTATTACTTTTTAATAAGAAAGACAATAATTGGTCAATGTAGCATTTTTTTCCATTTACAAGAAAGTATAATTGTATAATTGGACAACAACGTATTATCTTAAGAAAATCAATTGATTGAAAGATTTATAAAACTCAAAATGGTAACAAATATTTATTGCTAAAAAATATTGTATATATCTCTTTCATATATTGATTGAAATATTTTTTCCTCTGCCAAATTCCATTTATATTTAAATTGATTTTGGATTATGGACTTTTTTATGGTTGATTTCGAAAATATTTTATTATTAATAAGATATTTGATTTTTATATCATGCTTTTGAAGGAATATCTGGATTTTTCTTTCATATTGATTCAATTGTTGTTGCAATATTTATTTATTGTATTGTTTTTGAAATATTGGTATTTTCAGAAGTGTGAACAAATACTAATTAAGTTCAGTCTAGAAAAATGAATTATCTTCTAATTGGTCCACTGATCAACGTTGGTGTTAAATTTGATGATAATTTGCTTAATTAAGAATAATTAATAACTCTAATTACTATCGAATAAAATTAGTATATATATGATACAACTAAGGCAACTCAATCAAAAAAAAAAAGAATAAAAAAAGAAAAGATATAAAATAAGATACAGTTTTGGATAAATCAATCCAAATGTTCTCCTAACTAATGCATGTTTTGAAGTTATCCAAAATTAGCGGTGCTTTGATTTGGTAAGTCAATAAATTGATTGTAATCATTACTATAGATACAATAATTATTTATTATTTTATTTATTCAATCTGTAGATACCATCAATTATTGATTGAAAGAATTGTAAAACTAAGCCTTTGGTAAAACAATTGAGAGTATCTATTTATACTTTTTAATCGAATTTGACTATGCTACACACAACGGATAATTGACAAGAAATTTAACAAAAATTAAGAAAATCGTACATTATGATTAAATATTTGTCAATTTAGAAATGTATTAACTTAAAAAAAAAAAAGACAATAATTGTCAATGAGAGTTTTTTTTTTTTAATTTCTAAGAGTGCACAAGTTTATGATTGGACAACAATATATATTACCTTAATTAAGAAAAACAACTAATTAAAATATTTACAAAACTAAAAATGGTAACAAATATTTGATTGTTTGAAAATTGTACATATTTATTTCATATCTCGATATGAGATTAATAAAACTAATCAAATTGACGTTAAATAATTGACATGATCAATCGCTACTACAATTGTCCTATAAAATCAATCATATAATTACCTAATTGGTGTATGTAATATTTTATATAGTTTATTAACTATAACTTTAGAAAATAATCATAGAATTGATGGTGTCCTTACTTTGGTAAATCGATCTTTGGAAGATGAAACAATCAATATCTAGAGACTAATGTATGTTTTGGAGTTATCCAAAATTGACGGTGTTTTGCTTTGTTAAGTCAATAGAAAGATTTTTTGTAACCAAAATAATGTGTTGTTAACTCAATACGTGATAATTAATAATTATATTGTCAACTTGATTGCCATTAAATAAATTCTTGTAAAATCAATTATATAATCATTTATATAGGATTAAGCGATTGACATTTTAAAATAAACTTTCCGATTAAAAATTTTTGGATTGCCAAACTTTCCAACAGTATTTTATCATTTCTTTTGATTGATGAGCGATTCACATCAAACCATTGTTGATCAAAATGAGAAAACTCATGGGGTTTACATACATCTATTGAAAATAAATGTCAAAGAATGAATATTGATATCAATTGTACTATTTCTATACCTGTTTTAGTTATGTCATGTTTATGTTCGTAAGTTTTTAGTGGATTACTATAATATTGTAAACTTTATGTTAATATTACCAACGTTTATATCAATGACATAATAGTTCATTTTAAATCTTATTCATGATTTTTTCTACCATATTATTTTGAATAATATTTCAATTTACATTTTTGATTAACAATGTGAAGTATTCATTTTTTCAACACAAGACAAGTACAATGTAAAAATACATGTCTCACAAATTATATATAATTGTTTATAGAGAGTTGTGTGAGAAAGAAAGGGATATATAAAAAAATAATTTAGAGACATGCATAAATTGAGGGATAATTTTGAACGAGTTGAATTTAGACATTTAAGTTTATAATTTTGAAAATATAAAATTGATAGATAAATTTTTGTTTTTAATAACCTTATATGAATATTACTACTAAAATAAAGTAGTAAATACCAGTTCACTTTAATAGATATTAAAAAATAATAATATTAAATAAAAATATACGTGCAATGCACGGGTGAATTACTAGTAAGATTAAATAACAACACTCACATTATTGTCCTTAAAAATTACTATTCCAATATCTGGGATCTGTCCACCAAAAATGCAATCAGTTGATTAAGAAACTAAATTCTCCAACAACATGATCTTTTTCTTTCTTTTCAAAATATCAATTATAATTCTTGTTAGTCAACTAACATTCATCAATAAAATACTGTGAAGATTATAAAATAACAAAACCTATTTTTTTTTTTCATTTTTAACTACCATTCAAAAATTTCCTCCAAAAAACTTGAAAATTGCAAGTAAATAAAACTAATTATAGCCCTTTTAAAAAAAAAATTATAGAGATTTCTGAAACACAACATGCAATGATGCAACAGTTCATTAAATTAAAAAAATTAAAGTCAGAATAGGCAGTATACATATAAATATTAGTTCTTGTAGGCTTTGTAGCAGCAACTGTCATGTTTTAGCGCTCTCTGTTTCATTTCACTTCCATTACCAATGAACCCCTTCACCTTATACTCTCAAATTACTCTCCCTTTTCCTCTATCTCCGCTCCAACCCCACCAAAAGACCACCATAATCACAATCACAAAGCGCATCCATTTTCTCAAACCTGCTTTGCCGCCATGTTTCACTCGCTTTAATCACCGCCAAAATCCCATTTCCAAGGTTCAAATGCTCAAAGATTTGATTTTTATGGACTTCAGTATTGTGGGTTGTTTTTCATTTTCTGTTTATTTCAGTTCTTGCGTTTTTTTTTTTTTTGATCTTGCAGGTTGTGAGAAGCTCAATGGGAATAGATAAAGCCTTGGATGCTAAAGATGCTGCATTGCTGGTTAACACTTGCATTACGCATAATTTGGCGCCGGTTTTGAGTTTGGAGCAAGGATTGGATAGGATTAAGGAGGCTGTGGAGGATTTGAAGGCTAATCCTCCTTCTTGTTCAAGTGGGATGTACAGATTCCAGGTATTGGAAAGTTGAATTTTTTATTCACTTCTTGATTTTCTGTTTAATTTATTTGTCTATAATCGTTTGGAAGTTTCCGTTTTGTCTGAAAATACATCTTATTGTGGTTTATTCCATGCCACCAATTGGGTGGCCACCCACATGGGCAATGGCGGATGCAGGATTCCGGCCGGCTTTGGGGGCGAAATAACGGACTGGTTTTATAAATTTACACATTCATATACTAACCATAATTAATGGATTTTTATATGTAAAAGACAACTATTCAAAGTTTTTATAAAAATTTTGGGGCAAATATAAATTAATTTCATTAATCTTAACTGTTAAAAACAAAATTGGAAACTTTTGGGGGAAAAATAATTTTGGAATTTTTTTGGGGGCTGTCGCCGATACACATGGGGTTATGACCCTTGGATCATCACACATACATACACGTCCATGTTGCCCCCTTGTTTCCCCAGGTCCGCCGATACACATGGGGTTATGACCCTTGGATCATCACACATACATACACATCCATGTTGCTGCCCTTGTTTTTCCCCTAGGTCCGCCGATACACATGGGGTTATGACCCTTGGATCATCACACATACATACACACCCACATGGGTGTGTGTTTAATCCAAGGTCATACACAATGGCGGATCTAAGGGGGCAAGCAAGTGGGGCTCTTGCCCCCAAATTTTTCAAAACTCAATTTTTCTACTTGTAATTTATTTCAAAATTATATCTATACTAATGAAAAATTACATTTGCCCCCCAAAAATTTTTAAGAAAAATTCATTCTATAGGTCTTCGTAGGTTTCGCCCCCAGTCCCGAATCCTGCGTCCGCCATGGTCATACACCCATTGGGTAGCTACCCACTGGGTGACATGAAATTTACCATTGTGGTATTATAACTCATGAGCGCTCTTGCTCTTTTTCCAGTTCAATTACTTCTTGTGTTTGTTTCTTTTGGTCAATCTCTTTATTGAACTCATTGTGCACTTCCTAACTGATCTCTGGTTTATGCTTTAAATTGATTATCTAAATTTTTTCAACATATTTAATTGTTTGCATTACCATGAATCTTTAGAAAGCAAAAAGAATAATCAAAAGATGTAAACTAACTGCGAAATTTATTACGATTACAAGCAGACGGTCCCGATTTATAACTTTCCTGATCTTGGTTTCCTACAATACTAGTTGGAGGGGATGACATAAATTTCAAAGAAACTGAAAGATCTTTTGGGTTCGAACCCGGTCAACACCCTTACAAAGGGTGAGCGATACCACTTGAGCTACAAGCTCGTGGTGATCTTGGTTTCCTACTAAAAGTATATGATTGGCTTGAGGGTTTCTCTCACTATTTAGAAAGATTGAGATTCATGGTTACCATGTATATGCGATGATGTTTGTTTACAGTGTGAAACCTTCCAAGCTTGTTTATGTGGTTGTAAAGTGGCTTCTTTTATTATATAATATTTTGCGTCGAATGCTTGAAGAATCCTGACATTAGTATCATTTTGCATGTTTTTCTAATTTAGTTTTGAAGTGGCTTTCTGATGTAGTAGTATTTTCTTAAAGTAATGCGTGCATGCCCACTTTTGTGTGGTTTGCACTTTGAAGTATAAAATTCTCTTTAGAACTTCATCATCTTCTACAAAGATATGAGCCTTTTTGTGCTTTTATATTCATAGCTTGCAGTGCCTCCAAGTGCAAAAGCATTGAACTGGTTTTGCTCTCAACCGGAGGCATCAGATGTGTTTCCTTTATTCTTCCTTTCCAATGAGGAGAATCCAACATATAAATCACTTTCTCTTGGGCGAACCAGAGGGGTTTTTGGTATTGGTTCAGCCGTCATCTTCGAGGAGTCTTCTCCTCATGCTTCTCAAAAAAGCAGTGCTATTCGCAGGTAAACTGGTTGCTTTTTACTTTACTTCGCCCATCCTTAATTAGCTTTACGTGCATGCTACCATGTTGTTTCAACTGTTAAATTGTAATGGCTAAACTTCGGATGTAAGATATCATTTATCCTTGAATACACATTTAATCTAGCATGTTAATGTCATATTTCTCTAGATATCTTTCAGCTGAACCAACATCGTCAAAGGCTTATGGTTTCTTGGATATCGAGTTTGACACAAAGATGTCTACTATAAAGCATCAGAATGGTTCAATTTACTTTTTCATTCCCCAGGTAAGAAACCACTCTTCTGCTCGTGCCTCTATATTTGGAAAGTAGGATTTTAAGAGTCGTGGAATGCTTCTGCTCTGTACTTAATATTTCCTTCTACAATCTGATTATATCTGCAACAGATTGAGTTGGATGAATTTGAAGATATTCCTTTCTTAATCGCAACATTGGCATGGGATGACTCTTCAATGTGTACCTTTAATGAAGCTGTTCAAAGATTTGAGCTCACCTTTGACCAGGTAGTATAAGGTTGTTACCTTCCGCCTCCAAAGTTGTTATTTATAGTTTCTTTTAAAATCAAATATCAGAGGCTATATGAACCTAACGTACGTCATGCTTCAACGTTTCACTGATTTCTGGCAAAAGAGGAGAAAAAACACCAGAGTTGGAAATTGCAAAATGTTCATTTTTGAATTTGATTTATACTTGTTCTACTGGAGTATAGGTTGATTTTTTTGGTTGACGCTGAGTTATTTTCACTGATTTTAAAATTCTAACTTTGACTGGTTGAGTTAAAAGACCTAAATTTCTCCTCCCTGACTGTTTTCACAAATCAACCTGGTATTGAATTTATAATTTTCAGCCAGTTGGCTTTAAGATTTTCAAGCCTTGAAGAGCTACAAACTATGCTAAATATTTTACTTTTTCTTCGTTTTCGAGTCTTTTCAACAGGACCAAATAGTGAAATTTTATATTGAAATGCCCATCTTCTTGATTTAGCAAATAAGTTAATTTATTCTTCTCAAGTCTGAATATTTAGCTGTTGACCAGTAGTGTAATATGTTTATCGACAATTTAATTCACATTTTTTCTGCTACTCTAGTTAATGCAACAAAGATATCTGTATATTTTACTTAATGACTCTGCTGCTATACACATTGAGTACATTCACTATATGTATTCAGCATGTCGCTGATTTAGTGCTCTAGTTTGTTTTTATTGCCTGCCTGCTTGCTTGTATATATATGGAACACACACACGCACACACACATATAGATTCTTGTTTTCATCTCATCCATTTCCTTGTTTCAGGCCAGACGCGTTCTTGTGGAAATGGTAGCCAATTGATTCGATCTTCTCTTTTAAAGTTCAGCAGTGCAGAGAAACATAGGAAATGGTAAAGACAAAACTCAACTTCTATTGGAAGTAAAACCATCTAACATTCAGGATCATTATTTACTACGCATTTAGTATTTCTATCTGTTAACTTCTATTTCCTTTCCTGTTTTCTTGCGAAGCAATGAAACAAAACAAGCTTTTTTTTTCTCTTTCCCAGGAAAGGACTAACTTATCCACTTACTAAGACGTGATTATCTTTAAGTTACCATAGTTGGAATTATTTTAATTCCACAAGATAAAGCCTTTTCCACGATGATTTTATTCAACTATGGAAGAAGACTTAGTTTTCTTAGTGTTGACCCACTTGCACCATTTTTCTTGAATACTATATCTGAGAAGAGATTTTTGTAGGTGCGTGCAAATGCTATGTTACTGGATGGGAAGCATCTTGAAGCCAGCACTCTGAAACTGGTATCTCTTTTATCCTGGTACTCATTATCCTAAGATGTAATAACTGTAAATTTTTGTCTTTCATTATGATAAACGAGTATGCTTATTGTGAAGCAAACTAAATAGCTGACCGTTTTAATGCATATATTACAGGGAGATACATTGTCTTGTTGCAGCCAGTTTGTTGCCAGGCTCTCATCTACGTTATCAATTGCAAATAACATGGTAAGCAACTAGTCTACGATGGAATCACATTTTTGTTTACTTTGTTACATAATCCAATATGCATACTTAATTACTTATAACATTGACATGGATTATCGGTAGTTCCTGGATAAATAATTGGCTTCTATCCTATTTCTTATATTAATGAAAATATAGTTCTAATGTCACTATGATCATTTGCAAAGCTGATCAGCAGCAAATGGCTCTTCATGATTCTTTTAAACACTAAAATCTGTTTTCAGTTCTGTTAAAATATTTTTGCTAGCTGCTTACTCCTGGTTATTACTTGACATAGAACATATTCCTTGAAAATTTCGTTTTACTTTTGGAATATTTTTCTCTTTTCCAGAACCAGAGAGATGAAACCAATCAGGTGAGCAATATCATTCAAGATTTTCCCAATATCAATGCTTTGTGGGCATACTTTATAGTTGAAGAATGCACTCGACTTGGTTTGACGGTGAGACTATCTATCGGAATCTATTCTAGGACTGTTTGTTTGTTTGTTTTCCCTACTCTAATATATTTATATAGTATTTTTGTGTAGCTCCTGGATCAAGGTCATCTCCCCTGACAATTGCTGCTGCTAGTCACCCTCTTACAACTTGTATTGCATGCATTGATGAACGATCCTTGGCATTTCATGCTCTCGGTTACGCCAAAGGTTCCCAAAAACCAGCAGTCGTCATAACATCATCAGGGACAGCAGTCTCAAATCTTTTTCCTGCTGTGAGTTCCAAAACTCGATGACTATAATTGTTTTGCATCTTCTTTGATAAACTAATTTATCTTTATCACACTTTTAGAACAATGTTGTTCACTAAGGTTGCATTTGGATTAAAGAATTTGGATTTCAGGAGAGGGTTTCAAATGACTCCATATAAGGTTTCTCAGATAGCATCACTTTGTCCTGATATATAGGTTGTGGAGGCTAGCCAGAGTTTTGTACCACTGCTGTTGCTTACGGCAGACCGTCCTCCTGAGCTCATAGATGTTGGGGCAAATCAAGCAATCAATCAGGTATATAATTATGGCCGCCACTTCTGAATGTCATCTCATTATTTTCTAATTTTTATATATAATTACACTTTTCCTTGTAATAACAAGCTGCAATGATAACCACCTCCCAATTGTATTTATTTGCTTTTACTAGCCTCATACTAAAGACAAATGTCTAATAGTTGTGGAGCTACGTCTGATTTTAGTTTGAAAAAAACTCCACCTTTGTAGTCCAGTGTCTTTGAGATTGCCCATATTTGACAAATTGTTCAATTTCTCGATTATTGCATATTCAGCCAGCCCAGTGGGCAATATGATGACTATCAATAAGTTATACTCCTACGAATCATTACCAATTTGTCTTTCAGGTCAATCATTTTGGAACATTTGCGAGGCAGTTTTTCAGTCTTCCTCCTCCTACTGATGATATATCTGCCAAATTGGTGCTTACCACAATCGACTCTGCAGTATTTAAAGCAACATCTTCACCAAATGGTCCTATACATATCAACTGCCCTTTCCGAGAACCGCTAGGAAACAGTCCGAGAAATTGGAATCGTAACTGTATAAGTGGATTAGACTTTTGGATTTCAAATGCTGAACCATTTACCAACTACATTCCATTACAACAGTCGTTGACGTGTAATAACGCGAGTGGGCATATCACCGAAGTTCTGAAACTGATCCAAGGGGCAAATAATGGGATTTTAGTGCTCGGTTCTATTCACAAAGAAAATGACATGTGGGCAGCTCTTCTGCTGGCTAAACACTTGTCTTGGCCAGTTGTAGTTGATATCCAGTCAGGTTTACGATTGAGGAAGTACTTGTCATCTTTTCTTGACAGCAAGGACATATTATTTGTTGATCAGCTCGATCAACTGTTACTGTCAGATTCTGTCAGAGCTTGGATGCAGGCCGATGTTATAATACAGGTATGTTTTCTCTTATTTGGATACTGGGATATTGGAAAATTTGGGTCGTTACAAGAATTAACTAAACAGTTACCAATTTCGGTTCTAAAGGTGTCAATTGCCTCCTCATCCCTCCACCCCAACACTCACGAATTACATTTTTTTTTCCGATGAATTGATGTACCACTATTTATTTAGATGAATGCTGGTGAAGTCCTTTCCTTTTTGTTCAAATAACAGATTGGAAGTCGGATAACAGGGAGACGCATTTCTCAGATGATAGAGCATTGCGCTCCTTGCTCGTACATCATGGTCGATGATCATCCAGGTCGTCATGATCCTTCTCATATCATGACACACAGGATCCAAAGTACCATCACTGAGTTCAGCGATTGCTTGATTAAATGTTGCACTCCTGGTGTAAGCAAGAAATGGGGAGATATTATACGAGGATTGGACACGACGGTATGCTACCATAGTTAGAGCTTTTATCATCTTTTTTTCTTTTTTTCAATTTTCCTTTCTTTCTTTTTCCCCCTTCTTGCAACAGATTATAATGACATTCTTCTGTATCTTTTATAGGCTGCCTGGGAGACGTCGTTTATTATTGATTCTGAACAATCGTTGACTGAGCCTTATGTTGCACGAAAAATCTTTGAGACCATCCGCTGTGGATCCGCTTTGTTTTATGGGAACAGCATGCCAATACGTGATGCAGACATGTATGGGAGTAACTGGGTGCAGTGTACCCATAGTGCTTCTCTGATGTTGAGCACTGGTTTGTCATGTCATCCTGTGCACGTTAGCGGGAATAGAGGTGCTAGTGGTATCGATGGTTTGATTAGCACTGCTATTGGATTTGCAGTTGGCTGCAACAAAAGAGTAAGTAATAAAGTGTTTACTTGTGAGAGCTTCTTTTGGAGATTTAGATTCATGCAACTGATGAATTGCTTTCTGTTTATGACTTTATGTTTTAAGTTAATTGTTAGAAGATGTTTATTTGCTTAATCTTTTTGGCTGTCTTAAAAGTTCCTACTTCATTTACGATCTTTCTTGTTTTTGTAACTCTGAGTAGCTTCTTTTAGCAAGAGAAATGTTTAACAACTAAGTCGTCATATAGCTTATCTGTATTTCTTTGTAATATCAGGTGCTTTTTGTGATTGGAGATATTTCATTTCTGCATGATACGAATGGATTGGCACTGTTGAGACAACGGTAGAGTCTTTCGTGTCTGTGTTTTACCTATGAGCTTCTTTCGTATTTAGAATTTTAATTTGTTTTCTGTCTACCGTTCCTTTGTTTAACGTGTCTTTTTGTTTACCTTTAGTAATGTATACCTTTTCTTCTAAAGGACACACGAAAACCGATGGTCATACTTGTGGTTAACAATCATGGTGGTGCTATCTTTAGTCAACTACCAGTTGCAAATACGACAGACAGAAGTATACTGGATCAGTTTTTCTACACGTCTCACAATGTTTCAATACGTGATCTATGTACAGCACATGGGTAAGAATATTAGTTCTTTCCATTAAAAAAAAAAATTCTCATGTTAAATTCTTCCGTTGATTGAATTCTTGAGCTCAGACTTGGAAATTCAACCATATTGATTTATTAAGGATGTTGTATGTGCAGTGTGAAGCATGTACAAGTGCAAACAAAAAGGATTTGCAGGACGCGTTGTTCACGTCTCAGAGAGAAGATGTCGATTGTGTAGTGGAAGTTGAGAGTGGAATCGATACCAATGTTGCATTTCATAGGTAGTCCGTTTTTCCGAAAACCCACTTCCCCACATCAATGTAATTACTTTGTCCCATATCTTGATATATTCTTTGCATCTTCCCAGTAATTTGAGGGATTTTACTCGCAAAGCCTCAGATCATGCTTTAAACATACTCTCAAAGCTTTCGGTTGCCGATTCCAACTCGCACAAAATCAATAAAATGGGTTACTCTCTCTACCGGTGAGCCTTGTGTAACAGACACAGAAAAAATCACAGACTGAAATGCGAAAAGTTTCAATTCACTTTTTGTAATGTTTCAACTTATTGCAGGGTTCAGCTAAATGCTCCACCTACTTCAGCTTCTATGAATTCAAACAATTCCACCGCCTACAGAGAAGGTTTTGTTATAAGTCTGTCTCTTGAAGATGGTAGTATTGGATTTGGCGAGGTTAGCTAAGCCTGATTTTTACCTGTCTCTTTTCCACGCGGCTTCATTTTGATTATATATATATATATATATATATATATATATATATCTGCATATACATTATGTTATCACTTCATTTTGCTAACTTCTTGCATTAAGTTAGCTGTTCTCAAGAAGCTTGTTCATTGACATTCAAAAAATTGTGCATGATTATGACATGTTTTTGTGTTCATAATTCCCACTCTCGACTTATTTAAAATTCTGCATTTCCTCTCTCTCTCCCTGCCCCCTTTGTCTCTGTGTCAGTGCCAGCCCACGCTCTTATAATAAGGGCATGTTTTAGCTCATGATCCTTGTTAATGCATGAACAGGTTGCACCTCTTGAAATCCACAAAGAAAACCTGCTTGATGTGGAAGAGCAACTTCGATTTCTTATTCATGCCATAGAAGGAAAGGCGATCAATAACATCCTACCTCTATTGAAATCTTCAGTTTCTTCTTGGATATGGAACAGTTTAGGAATTCCGGTAGGTCTTTTCCAGCCTTTATTTATGCATTTTCAGTAAAATACGAAAGATTTGGAGACGTGGCTATCTCAATTATTTCTTTGTTATCTCTGGTGGCTTTAACATTTCCAGTGTACTATAGCCAGGTTCAATCTTTCCAAGTGTCAGATGCGGATTAGAGATGGCTGTCCTAAGTGCAATTGCAAGTACACAAGGTAGCACTTTATTGGATATACTTCATCCAGCAAGAGAAGAATCGTCAAGATGTCATCATCTGCTGTTCAAATTTGTGCTCTTATTGACTCTTATGGGAGTCCCATGGACACAGCTCTCATAGCATCCAATCTCGTTGCTGAAGGATTTACTGCTATAAAAATAAAAGTAACGTTACGCCAAAATTACACATTTTTTAAATACTGTTGGGTTAATTGCAAAAAATATCCGTGGGGTTTAGTCTAATTACAAAATAACCCCGCTATCTTTCAAAATTACGAGTACCCCCTTGATATTAGTTTTTGTTTTACAAGTTGCACTCTCAATAGGAGGTATCTGTTAAAATGATACAAATCTCAAGGGGGTGTTTGTAACACCCTTAAGATGGTATTCGTAAATTTTTTGAAATATAATTGTTTTTTTTTTTGTAATTAGACCAGACCTCAAGGGTAGTTTTTGTAATTATCCCTATTCGGTTTCCGTTTCAATATGTTATTCTTATCAGAATTTCTATTGATGGGTCTAGTGGAAATATTAGCTTTGAGATTGTTCTGTTATAGGTAGCGCGTCGAGCAGATCCTGATGAAGATATCGCTACAATACAAGAGGTAAGAAGGAAAGTGGGACAACATATTGTACTCCGTGCAGATGCAAATAGGAAATGGACTTATGACGAAGCTGTTAAATTTGCTCGCTCTGTCAAAGATTGTTGCCTGCAATATATCGAGGTATGATGTTAGGAACTATGTTGACTTTTCGGATAATTTATTATCTTCAATAACGACTTTTCTTCTCTATTTTATGGGGTTTTAGGAGCCTGTCAATAACGAGGATGATATAGTGAAATTCTGCGAAGAAACTGGCGTACCAGTGGCATTGGATGAAACAATCAACTGTATCAAGGAGAATCCTCTTGAGGTCCTTCAGAAATACAACCACTCGGGAATTGTTGCTCTTGTAAGTAGGAGCAGTTTGTTATTATTACTTATGTTTCAGTTCCAATCTTGAACATGTAAGAACTTCTTATATATCATGTTGTCCTAACCAATGAAAAGTATTCTCCAACCGTTACAATTTCGTAAGTGTGTAGTCCATTTTTTATGGCATGCAAGACCATAATTTGGATTCATCACTATGGAAGAACTGTACCACGAAGAGTTCTTTGTTTGCAAACACTTAAAAAAGTGATTGCCAGCTTCTGGCTGAAATAAGTAGTGTTTTTAGTGCTTTCAAATGCCAATTTCTGCTCTAGATTCTACATAATTTAATCAAAATCTAAAAGTAGAGGGATGGGTGCTTTAGATTTTAGATTCTGCTTCTGATGTGACTTTTCCACACAAATAAAGCAATTTTACAACTTATATACGAAACATTCTCTTTTAACTTATTCAACTTTTAGCTTCTATTTGTAAATACTACCAACTTTTGAGGTTTTTCGCTTCTGCTACAATAAATCAGTTCCTCTAAAGGAAGCTTTTGCAAACACTCCAAGTTCACTGGTTAATCCATTTCTGCTTAACTACCTACATGTTTACTAAATGTCGATAAACTGTATTTCTAATATATCTAAATGTTTACTATATTTCCTATCATTCTACCATGATTTGCATCAAGAACATGTTTCCAATATACGGAGAGATCTAATTTTTAAATAATAATGAATTCAGGTTATCAAACCAGGTGTTATTGGAGGTTTCGAAAAAGCAGCATTGGTTGCGAGATGGGCTCAGCAGCATGGAAAGACGGCTGTTGTTAGTGCTGCATTTGAAAGTTCACTCGGTTTGTCTGCCTACATCCAATTTGCTCGTTACCTCGACCTGCAAAATGTGGAGATACAAAGTTTGATGAACAACGAACCAGCACCAATCACAGCGCACGGTTTGAACTTACAAATGGTTTAAGGAAGAAGTGACAGCCGAGACTCTAAATATCCATTACGATCCAGACCATGGCTCTGTAGGGGCTGATGCCGTTGATGCTGGTCGATTCCTCCAGAAATTTCAAATAAATCCTGACGTGGTTGTTGGGACTTTTATTCAAGAGCAAGTGCGGCAATACCAAATAGCAGTTGATACAGAGGGTGTCGCGTTTACTACAAATGTGCTAGAGACTGGAGAGAGCATTGATGTAAGTAATCAAATAAATTTTATTTCATTTACGACTGATAGTTATTTTACTAGAGATTATCCGTCCACCTGATCTATTACCGTTGGGAGGAATAACAAGATGCTCGTGTATGTTAAAAACACAGCGACCTGATGTCAGTTCAGTTTCAATCAAAAAATAGTATTAACTACAAAAATACCCTTGAGTTTCAGTCTAATTACAGAAAATCCAACTACCTTTCAAAATTAGAAATACCCCCTTGGTATGTGTTTATATTTTACAAATTATACCCTCAAGAAGGGGTATTTTTAAGTGAATACAAACCTCAAAGAAGTGTCTGTAATACATTAAACGGGTATTTGTATTTTGAAAGATAACTGAACTTTTTTGTAATTAGGCTAAACTTCAGGGATAGTTTTGTAATTTTCCCAAAAATTTATGATCTCTAGTGCTAAGTGTGAGATGCAGATATTAAATCTTCTCTAATCGCAGTATTTGGTCTTACGTTGGAAACTACCTAATTCGTGTAGCTTTCGTACCCAAAAAAATTGTACAAAGCTTTGCATGTAGTCACTGAAAAACGACAATGAAAGATATCGAGTATGTGATTATTAGTCCTATGGAGTAGATCCTGATTACAAAAAAAAAGTCTGAAACCCACAATTGGATAAGATAAGAATCGGTTGCATAATTTCGTAAACTTGAAGTTTGAAGTACTGTTTAATGAAATTCTAATTATTATTTTCGCGTTTTGTTTCTTATTTCTCGCATTTTTATTTTTGCAGGGTACTGCAGTTGTCTTTCTTCACGGATTTCTCGAACCGGGCGAGATTGGATCCCCATAATGAAGGCCATCTCAAGCTCCACCAGATGCATTGCAATTGACCTTCCTGGTCACGGTGGATCAAAGTTGCAATATCACGGTATCAACGGTTCAGATCAACCCAATTTATCAATTGATGTGGTGGTTGATATTTTATGCAAGGTGTTGAATAATCTTACTCCTCAGAAGGTTATACTTGTCGGGTACTCAATGGGAGCCAGGATTTCTCTATACACGGCCCTAAAATGCAGTGATAAGGTATACAAGTTTAGGGATAATTACAAAAGCTACCCTTAAAGTTTGGTGTAATTACAAAACGTTCCAACTTTCTATCAAAATTACAAATACTCTCTTGAGGTATTACAAACACCCCATTCAGGTTTGTATTTTCCTAACAAATATCCCCCTATTGAAAGTGTAATTTGTAATATAGAAACAAATATCAAGGGGGTAATTGTAATTTTGAAAATAGTTGATTTTTTTGTAATTAGACTAAGCCTCGAGGGTATTGTTGTAATTAACCGCAAAACTTTATTCTGGCGCGTGTTCGATTTTTCAATTGCTCACTAGTGTCTACATTGTACTATAAAAGGTTGAAAAAGCTGTGATAATTTCTGGAAGCCCGGGTTTGACAGATAACGATGCGAGAGCAATCCGTAAGGCTAAAGATGACTTCAGAGCTAGCACCCTCGTCTCGAACGGGTTAGAATTTTTTACGGAGGCCTGGTATGCTGAAGGACTGTGGGCTAGGTAATTGGTCGTTATACTTTTCTTTGTGTATTTGTGTTATAAGTTTTTACTTTGATGAATTTCATAGTCAACTATGCGAACAACTTGTTACCAATTTTTCATCGTGCAGTTTAAGAAGCCATCCGCACTTCAAGGAGATAGTTAGCAATCGTTTGCAGCATGATGACTTGCATACTCTTGGCAAAGTTCTGTCTGGCTTAAGTATCGGAAGACAGCCGTAAGTTTCCAGAATTTTTGTGTCGTTTCTGAAAATACAAGGAATAATTACAGAAACTACTCTTGAGATTTGATCTGGTTACAAAAAAACAAACTCAATTAACTTTCAGAACTAACAATACCCCTTAAGGTATTACAAACACCCCCCTTGAGGTTTGTGTTTGCTTAACAAATACCCCTCTATTGGGGGTGCAATTTGTAAAACAGAAACAAATATCAAGGGAGTATTTGTAGTTTTAAAAGATAGTTGTGGTGTTTTGTGATTCATGGTTTTTATAATTGTTCTAGCAAAAGTGATCTTCTTTCCGTGCTCCGTATCTTGTTTCTTGCAAGCTTGAGCTATGCGTAATTCTTAAACATTACACAATGCATCATTGATATCTACTAGTCTGAAATTGGCATCTCCAGTTCTTACAGAGACATATGTTTGAATTTCCTTATCTCGATTCTTGTAGACACTAAAAGTCGATATTTCTCTTCTTTTTCTTTCTCATAATAGATCATTGTGGGAAGATCTGAAGCACTGCAAAGTGCCACTTCAGATTATAGTAGGAGAAAAGGATGTAAAGTTCAAGGCAATCGCTCGTGAGATGTACTCAAAGATCAGCCATGAAAACGGAAGTAGAAATTCACCGCCGGTTGCTGAAATTCCAAATGCTGGACATTCTGTCCATCTTGAGAATCCCCTTGCTCTTATTACTGCTTTGAGGCAGTTTATAAAAGGAGAGAAGAATACTTAATTTCTTTTTTTATATATATATACAAAAATAAAAGAAAATAATACGTAGATCGTCCCATTGTCTTCAACAATAAGCGAGTTAATTCCCATTAAAGAAATAATCTTGATTGTTCGTTTCCTTAAACGAACACGTGATCGATCTCATTTGTAATAGAGATCATATGAGCTCCAGTTGAAATGTGTTGATTTTTTTGGGTTTATTTCTTATTCAATCCTTGTTTTGATTCATATTTCCATTTTTGTGTTGCTGTTGGAGTTTATAAATGCAGATTGAGTTGATTAAAAGGAAAATATTGATTCTGTTTCCTGGAATGCAAAATTAGATAGTGTCTGAGGTTCTTGCTTAATGCATTTCTTCTTGTCTGAATCAGTAAGGCCACAGTTGGAACATGGCTTTTCTCTGCATTTTGTTTGTGCTTTGGATTTTTGTACTGTGGAACTATTAAATGAGTCTTTTAAGTCGAGTTTAATTTGGTTCAAACTCAATATACCATCTAATTTGATGACTATAAGCTCACGTCTATGTTCTAACATATAATTTATATATATTTCTTTTGGCCTGGTAAACTTGGCTCACTTTTTTCAAGGAATTTCAATCTTGCTTGGAAATATTACAGAATTACTTTTGAAATTTACCCTAATTAAAAAAAAATCTCTTAAAATTAGACTCCCCTCTTAACATTTGTTTCTATTTTACAAATTGCACATAATAGAAAAAATATTTGTAAAATAAGCACAACACTAAATGGATATTTGTAAATTGAAGATAACTGATATTTTTTTTTTTTATAATTAGAGTAAAACTCATTAATAGTTTTTGTAATTTAACCATTCTTGTTTTGAGCTAATGTGCATTACCAAATTATTCATTGGAATGTAGTCATTAAGCACCACAGTAGGTCACATGTAGTTTTTGTAAAGGGAAATTACAAAAAACCCCTTGAGATTCGGGCTAATTACCAAAACACCCAGAGTTTTTTAAAAAATTGCAAAAAACCCTTTGAAGTTTGATTTCATCATACATTTTCCCCTCCATATAAGCAAAAAATATTTCAAAACTCCTCTGACATTTATAAAAATATTACAATTATCCCCTTAAATTTAAGATAAAATCAAACTTGAGGTTTTTTTTTGTAATACTGAAACATCTCATGGTTTGTAATTAAGCCAAACCTCAGGGGTATTTTTGTAACTATACCTTTTTGTAAATACCAAACCTCCAAAGGGGATTGGCAGCTAGTCATTGTACATTTTTTTGGTATTTTTAACATAAGCAATAAATGAAAATTCCAAAAGAAGCAACATAGCCAGAAAGAATGAAATCCTAGTACAGCCAAATATGGAACTATTTTTTTTCCCCCAAAAAATAAGGAATAATCTCCACATTCTTGGTTAAAACTAATTACTCATGTGCCTCATGCCAATAACTGAAAACCCAAAATTATGAGGCACGCATAATTTCAAACTATATCTAATTTAGCCATTTCAACAAAGTTTATCCCTAGAAATCATATTGTACATTGAACAGAAGAAGTTTGAGGTTGCCCTTTTCTCGGCTCACCACCATAATTTACATGCACACCATTGCTAACACCATCGTACAAAGGAACACGAGCGAATCTTGTCTGAATCTTACTGCCCGGAAACACGCTGCATGCAGTTGTTCTTCGGGACGAACATTCTGCAGCAGGATACAAAGATTGGAAAATCGAAGAAAACGGAAGATCCGCATGATCCAACGCGCTGAAAGAGTCTCTTGTGCTCTCGGTGGTAAAAGACGAGTCATCTGAGCTTGTAAAGAGGGACCAGTCGCTGGACGCAGCGTCTGAGAACTCTGCGTAATTTCTCAGAGTTGAAGGTCTACTTCTACTTTCTCTTACAAGGATTTCACTGGACAAGTCGGTCGTAAAAGATGGGACGACGTTGTGATTTGGTTTGGTATGTTCTGGTTTTGAAGATTTTTGGATTTTTGGACTGTGCTTGGGAGGGGCAGATGTTTGATGCCGGGAGAGTTTACCGTTACAAGCTCTATCAGGGCGCGGATATGACCTGAAGAACACACATATATATCAGTAAATTTCACAATGGTAGTGGAAATAATAGACCTGAACTTCATCAGGGGTAATTATAAAAACTACTCATGAAGTTTATCCTCATTACAAATACCCTTTAAGGTATTACAAACAACCTCTTGAGTCTTGAGCTTTTAAGGGTGCAATTTGTAAATAAATACAAATGCCAAGGAGGTATTTATAATTTTGAAAGATAATTGGGAATTGATTGTGACTCAACTGGTTGAGCATTTGTAACTCAGCCATTGACCTCAAATTAAATCCCACCAGTCCCACCCCTCCCAGAACCTTGTACTCAAAAAAAAAAAAAATGGAAGATAACTGACTTTTTTGTAATTAGACTAAATCTCAGAGGTAGTTTTCGTACTTTTCCCTAAACCTAGAGGAAGAATCATCCTAGAATCACAAGGATTTGATGAGTAGCTAAATAGAAGATAATTACAAATACTACCTAGTCTACCCTTGAGGTTTAGTCTAATTACAAAAGAACCACCTTATCTTTCAAAACTACAAATACCCCCTTGACATATGTTTTTATTTTACAACTAACATATTGAGGGGGGTAATTCCTAAAACAAAAACAAACCTCAACGGTACACTTGCAATATGCCAATATCTCAAAGGGTAATTTATAATTTTAAAAGATAGCTGGAGCGTTTTTGTAATTAGGCTAAATCTCAGGAATAGTTTTTGTAATTATCCTAGAAGCAATAGAACAGACTCCATTAAATATAACTCATAGCTCACTTGGGATAAATTGCTTTTAGATGGAGACTATGGATTTAACAGTAATATTCGAAAACGCTCGGTAAATCTGAGCAATCAAAAGGAGAAGGCCCTACAACGCGTTAAAATTGCAAAATATAGAATAAGCAGCAAAGAAAGAAAAACAGATCATTGGTGTTATAATCAAACATCCTAAACTCAATACTACCCCAGATTCTAAAGCTTACCTCATATAGAACAGAATATATGCTCCTTCTGTCATCACCTGGCTCAATTCTACCGGCTGGACCTGCCAACAAAGCAACAAATGGAACTTGAGAGACCTTCTCATATCAGAAAAGTAAACAAACAGATTTGAACTACGTTAAACAGGTTAGAAAGAACATAATACTTTAAGAAGACAAAAAATGCTGCTTTATTACATATTTACCTCAGTATCGTCAACCCTGAACCAATTGCCTTGCAGATCTTTCACGTATGAGATGTAATGACCGGAAAAAGAAGCGTTCGATGTATCTAAGTGCACGACAACAGCATAAAGCACGTAAAGCGGAGGTATGTCATCTGTCCCAGTCATAAATGGAATCATATCCAGCATTTCCGGAAAAGAGATGCATTTATTAATCTTGCCATAATTTCCCTCCTGATAATGATAGCATAGGGTTACACCAATATGAAATCCAGACGTTAAACAACAAAATTTGAAGGCAGAAGGGAGGATTAGCAATCATCTTAAAAAACGAAAATAAAGAAAATATATATCCAGGACGTATATAAATCCTACTTCATTGTCAGAATCTCAGAATGTAAACAATGAAGATCAAAGGTCAGATCAATTAAGTACTCAGGCATTCTCATGATATTGGAAAGCTAATCGACAAGAGGAACATTGAGACTTATTAGGAGTAAATCACCTGAGAAAACTTAAATGGATGCCTCAAGCAATAAGAAATAGGGTTAGTTACAAAACTACCCTGAGGTTTAGTCTAATTACCAAAAAATCTCAGTTATCTTTTAAATTACAAAAATCCCCTTGATATTTGCTTCTATTTTACAAATTGCACCTACTGAAGGGGGGTAATTGTAAACAATAACAAACTTCAAGGAAGTATTTGTATTGGCTCAAGGGAAAATTTGTACTTTTGAAAGATAATTGGATTGGAATTTTTTTGTAATTAGACCAGGTAGCCCACCTAAATAGCTTAAAAAAAGTGACGAGCCACACCAGGACTTCGACAATATGTCAAAGTATTCACTTACACGCATGCATGCAAACAAGCACACACATCGACTGATCGACAAGAATGCTTCGAGGGACCACAAAACATGACAAAGCTATACCTGAAATCTCTTCAAGACAATAGTCAGGATATTTGGAGCCTCTTGGATTTTCAATTGCTTCCGCGCTCGAACATATGCAGCACACCTTTTATTTGATTATGTTAAGAACCATGACTATGATTGAGTAAAACTAGATATACATTTTAAGAAGAAAAAGTAATGCGGTGTTAACACACCTTGCGCATCTATACATATTCTCCCCATCAAGAACTTCGGTACTAGTAAACTGTGTTAGTGCATCCTCCAATGACTCAACCCAACCAAATATCTCCAGGGTAAGATCCATCATATTCTCATACCGCTCTGACTCATGCTGACATCTCAAACACTTGACCTGTTTTATGAAAGGTTCACTCAATTAAATTTCACTACAATAGAACATAACCGAAGGCAAAATGGTATCTCAGAGATGAAAATTCTGGAAGAATCTAAGGGAGATTAAAAACCTTTGATCTAAGGCATCCCCCAAACATATGTTGTATAAAAGTCGTATCTTGCAGCCTAGGATCAACGCATTTTTCTCCACCGAAGCCTTCCAAGCATATTGATTGCATTGAGGCCACAAGTAACCTGAGTATACAAGGATTCTAACAAGTTAACTATGATAATAATACACAGAAAGAAATTAGAAGTTTTGAAATATGTTGAAATTTGGTAGTCCACAATCCAATAATACTTCTATAGGGCAATTGTTGACTGATATAAATAGTACTGACAGTGCTAAAGCAGATGCATAAAGATATACTCAACAAATTGAAAACACATCGGCAATAGGAAAAAGGGGGTGAGAAGAGATAATGAGATTTTTTTTGTTAAATTACTAAAAGACCTTAAAAACTCATGAGCATCTTCCTGACTTCCATCGCCAATCTGGGAATTAAGACTTCTAATATACATAAGAATATTCGTGGGTGACAGAGGACCCCCACTTTCTCTCAGCATCCCTACGAGCTGCTCAAGTTCACACATGAGACACCAATCTTTGGCACATCCTGGCATATACATAGAATGTCAATGATTTTGTTGTAAATACTTCAAACGGGTGCCTTTCTTTAGAAACTTAACAAAATGATATTTAGTAGGAAAGAGTAAGTACCAGCTCTAGAATGTGATTGACGAAGAAGATAAATGATTAGAGGTTTTGTGCATGTCAGACACTGCAATACAGCATTGGCGTAGCAACTGAAGAAGAAAAAAAATCATTTTAGTGCCAAACAATAATACCCCGTATCCGTATGCAACTATTTTTTCACCCTTTGTGGTTTTTGATTATTTAAAATGTTAGATTAAAATATCTGGAAAGGGGAAAAGCACAAAATTTAATTTACCTATTTCCACAATTTACAAGTCCTCTAGGCGTCATGTTGAAAACGCCATACTGAAAGCACTTCACAAATTCTTCATAGGGAAAAATCATCTGGCCATTTACAGAAGTTCAATAAGATGAGTTTCCTGGACAAGGTCCACGTATGTTACAGATTTCATCAATCAAGTAGCAAGGATGAGTGTGATTTTTTTTTTTTTTGAGAATACTGTGAAGCTTAGATAACACAGAATGAATTCTTTTTCAATTAGCCCATTAATCTTATAACATTAATGTATTACGATCTATCTCGCAATGCATCTGCTATTCTGGAAAATATCATTTCTGGAAACTCACCTTCACTTTTTTCCACCTATTGGTACTGTCTTCTAGATGCTGCTGATGGTCAGTTTTTGTTGACTTTTTCATACCCAATACCCTCATGGTTCCCACGTTTGCAACCCTGTCACTTTCCTGTAATGGGGTGTTGTCCTTTATTCGAGCAACTCCTGCATCACAATTTCTTGGTAAAGACTAAATGGAAGAGCAAATGGCGTCTGGTAATAGAAGCAGCTGTACAAAACCTACGTGATTCGTTTGCAGTTTGAACTTTTAAATTTGTATCTGAAGACGGTTGTACTTTCACACTTGATTTTGGAGATTTATGCAATTCAAGTCCATTTGGCTGCGAAATAGTTCTTGATTTGTTGCTTTTTTTTATTGAAGACCTCTCAGACGAGCAATTCAAGCCTTTTGTTTCATCACTGCAAGAGATTCTTTTCGGGGACAAGTATTCTCCTTTCGTCAAGTTCATTCGACTGTCATCCGCATTTGTGCCAACGATTGCTGTAGTTGATGAGTTCAAAATCTCATATTTTTTTCCACTATCAAATGCATTTAGACTTCCTCTTAGATCACCATCTCCGATCTTAAATCCATGAGAAATATTAGCATGATGTTTCGAGGGGATGAAATCATCTTTTCCCAGCTGCAACAAACAATGACAATAATCGTGAGAAAATAATATAAATACATTTTGAGCTAATATCCATCTATATATGGAAAAGGATAGAAATATATAAACACAGGTATCCCAATGGGACAAAGTAATATTTCTCACATAAGCATCTTCTGATGAGTGAGTAATTCCCATCCCAGAGACTTCCTCAGAAGATCTTCGATTAATGATAGATTTCCCGGACATACTTAAGGGCATGCCTGAAGTAGTAGCAGAGGTTTGTGAGGTTAAAGGAGGTGAAATGACATCTGAAGAAGCATTATGAAAACTTGGCTGCTGCACATTGTATCTGGACGAACATTGTTCCGTAGTTTCAGTATATGAGGCCCTTCCAAAAGATCCTTCGCTTGAGATAGGGTTAAGAGATGATCTACGGCAGTCTTTTACCAATTGCTGGCACTCAAGCTTGTGAACTTGCCTCCAATGAGCAATCTGACACCTTCCAGAACTACATAGATGTTTCAAGTTAATAACGACATTGTGATGATCTAGCTGTCATTTGATTTAAAATTCGAAAATCTCATAAAAGATTTCCTTGTCCTATCTACCTCTGTCCAAATTTATGTAAAATTCATTTCTGGAGAAGAAAAAGAAAAAGAATTGACAAATGAAGGGTGCATAAGTCAAGAAACTGGCATACCAATACCAAACAGACTTGCACTGTGAGCAACGAGTCGTAGCTAAGCCGAAGCATCTTGCACACTGACGAATCATGTTATTTGGCAATTGCATCACAGGCATAACAACACCAACAGCCATATTGTCGACTTGCAGAGCTTCCTCAGCTGCTCTAGTGATCAAATTAATCCCCTCTTTCCTTTTTGCAGTCTCACTCCATTTTCCTAGTAAGAAATAACTAACCAGGGGAAGCACAACAAAGACAAGAAACAAACCCGGTATATCGGTTTCCCTTGGCTCAAGCATGTCCCAACAAGCATACTCATGTCCAGTATCGTTGCCCAAAAAAAATGAAAAAAAAAGCTCTTTCAGAAGAAAAAATTTCCTTGAGCTACACGGAATCAGTCTATTCGAAACTCAGATATCCACAGTTCATCATGTGTTGCGCTTCAGTGCTGGTGCTCCTTACTTCAGAAAACAAAATTGCGGTTTTGAGTAAGAAATTTGACTTGCATATTCATATCTACAACTAATTTAGAACTTGAAAATCATAATATAGTAGGTCATGCAAACCACATATGGATCAAAAACAACCAAAGTCCTTAGGTTCTGCAGTTTCTATTAACCAAAAGAAACAAGGACTTTTGAATATCATTCCAAGATATACTTAATTGTACTCTCATGTTTTGATATATCAAGATGGGACAACCATTCACGAACCACTAAGGTTGCATTTGGATGGGAGGATTTGGATTTGGGAAGAGGATTTGGAGGAAGGATTTCAAATGACTCTATCTAAGGTGACTTTGAAATCCTCCAAAACGACTCCAAAAATAGCTTTTAAGGATTTGAAATCCATTATAAAATGACTTCATCCAAACAACATCAATTGATTTGTTATTATGGATTTGAAATCATTATCTCCAAATCTATCAATCCAAATGGAGCCTAAGGGATCTTGAAGTAAACAAGAAACACAAATCATTGAAACCATTTCTTGTAATGAAATACTGACGCACACTATTAGATTCACGAGACTTGCTATGTCTTCTAGGAATTATAGAGCATTATCAAACAACCATAATTAAGGTCATAAGCTAAATGCCTTCAATTTAAATTGTGCAGCAATGGATGGTTGCTCGGTGCAAATCTGATAAAGTAACTTCTATATTTTGGATTTCAGAGACACTGTATCGTTTAGTTTTCTTTCCATTTTCAGGACAAGTGTTTGGCAAACTGCACAATTTTTTAATCTTCCTGTATTAGCTTATGAATTTTTACATCAAGAATTTCCTCTTTTTGCATCAAAGATTTTATAAAGAAATAGTTTTGTTACAAAAACAAGCTTCTGCAAAATCATCAAAATCATTTTGTAATCAAAAACGTCAAATAACGTAAGAGACCACTGAGTAGGCTCCACAATTCTATCAAATGGCTTCAAACATAGGCGAAAACGGAGGACATTTATCCAAATGGCCACAACAAATGAAATGTGTTTGTGGTTGTCCGACGATAATCTGAGAAAGAAATGCATGCAAAAAAGGCATACGATATTCGCAAATCTTGCTTCCCTTTTTGCAAGTTGGCCATTTGACACGTCTTATTCCACCTGTCAATACGTTAACTCCGCTAACTACATGAAATTTATACTTTAGTTCCATCAACTTGTCATTTCATAGCCTCATGTGCCATAAATTCCAAGATAAAATTTTAATGTTTCAGACATAGAAGGTTGTAAACAGGTTAACTGAATCATGTACAACCGAAAAATCTCTTCCAACAGCTAAGCTAGAAACCACAAAACCGGCATTTATGATAAGACGTACAACGATAAAATGACGAGAACAGATCTCTTGTTCCACTTTTTTATTCCACTACATTGGATGAACACCACGTGTACAATCATGACATCATCTAGTACATGTATCATATATCCAATACAGCGGAACATGAAGTAGAATAAAAAAAATTAGAACAAGAAAGCTCAATCCTAAAATGAGATCACCATAGGTATAGAGAAAAAACCAACAAAAAAAAAAGGAAATCGCATGAAAAAGCAATATTTCCAGTGTAAACAACCTTACAAGTGGGAAAAAAATACCAGAAAGGAACTCATCAATTTCAGAATGTCCAGATTTTGTCATTTAATCTCAGTAAACTCCAAACTAAAAGAACCCTCGAAGTTCAAATTTCTTTCTAGGGAAAGTTCCTATAAACATTTACCGGACATTAATTTTTTGTTTCTCCCCACATAAAGATTCAGTTTTCCCCAACATCATATCATAAAAGATTTACTCTTCCTACAGATTTCAAGAAAGTAAACAAAACCCACATCACAAAAACATTCAATTCAAAAAGATTTAGCGGATACAAATTCGATAATATAATAAATGTCAACTTATGCAGAGAAAATAAAACCCAGCAAAAAAAAAAAAAAAGAAAAAAAAAAGAACGAAGTAAGTTTGCTTAAAATCTACCTTTACTTTAGTTCTCAAACTCTGGAAAAAAAACGCAGCTACATTGGCCTTCTTCCATTGCGAAAAAAACACAGCAGCCTCAGTTAAAGCTTCTTCTTTGTTCAACTTTTAAGGCAGGGGAATACTTCCGTGTAAACCGCTCATTGGTGAACCGGTCGAGGATGCTGACGTGGAGAGTCTTCATTGGTTTAAATATTGTGGGCCTCTTTTGGGAACACCATGTCCATGGTACTATCTAATCAAATAGTATATAGATTAAATTTCATCTTTATCAAGAGATTAGGACGTAACCACATTCACATTGCATTGCATTTCTAATTGGAATCAGATTTTTAAAATATTATATAAGATCTGCTAAACACCCTTTTAATAAGTGAGAAGGCAATTTCAAAATGATAGAATCATGTTGCCTAGAAATATATAATAATATTGTTGAAATAGTACATAGGTCAAACATTGTCTTATCACGGGATCGAGAACATCATGCGCAGGTGTAGGTCCCAACAGATGTTTTTTTCTTACAATTTTGTTCTATCTTCTTTCTATTCTTTTCTTTTTAAGAGATGGCAACGAGTTAGATTTAAACTCAATTTTTTTTTATTATTGGGGACGGGTCATTATTTAAAAAAAAAAAAAAAATGGAATTATGGCATATCTTAATTTTATTTTGAAGTCCCGCTCCAAACTGGTTTCATTAATTTCTTATTTTGTTATTTTTATATATGTATTTTTATTTTTTAAAAATTTATAACATGTTTATCTTAGTCAAGCTCGAATCCATTGAATCCGTGATATGATTGGTCTCTAGCTAGTGGGGATGGCATTATATATTGGGGCGGCAATTCGGGTTATGGAGTAGTGTTCGTTTTTAGTTTCGAGTTAATTTCATGTTATATTCAAAATGTATCAAAAATGAAATAAAATATAAGATATTATGTTTTAACACAAATTGGTAACATTGATCAAATTCGTGTTAGTCGTGTTCGTGTTCGGGTTGATCTTCTTTCTGTAATTTCGGATCGAGTGTCAGACATCGTATTATCGTGTCGTGTTTTAATTGTCACCCCTAATTATATAGGCCTCCAATCTTCGATTCGCAACTCGCTCTAAATTCACACCCTTACATCTCTCTATTCATTTTTTTCTATTATTCCACAAAAATTTGTAAATAAAATATTCAGTTTGTTTTGGTAGGGAGTTAAAAAATTGATAATATAATAATTATCATTCTTTCTCGCTTGAAACCAAAAACCCTAGCATTCTTATTCTTTTTCCTTCCCTCGTCTTTCCACCAAAGGAAAGTGGGGGAAGCGACATTGTTTTTTTTCTTGCCTTTTCAATTAGTTGTTTATTTGTCTTCCTTTATGGGTCTCCTCCGCGCGCCTCCGCGAGAGTATTTTATCCCTTAATAAGTGGAGTTTTTCTACTTATAAGTTATAAGTGGTGTTTGCCCATGTGGTAATTTTTCCGTTTATATGATTTTATCGTTGTAGAAGATTCATATGACTCATTGAGATGTGGGTTCCTAATTTGTCAAGCGCTTGTGCGATTTTCTAATTCTACTTGATCAATTAGATCGTATAGGTTTAAAATATTCCTCTATATAGCTTTTATGATTTTGTAGAGCTTTACGATTTTGATCTTTGTTATCGGTTGTAAAACTCTTACGCCAAATGAGTTTGATTGTATCTGAAAAAATTGATAATATAACTAAATTATTATTTTGAGAGTAAAGGTTATAAAAATCATTACAGAAAATATTTAAGTAACTTTTTAAGTTTTTTTATTCTTGTGCACGTTTATGGGTTGTATGATTAGGTAATGACATGAATGGTATGATGAATAATGAATGGATTGGATTGAAAGTGATAATAAGTATTTTGATGAATGAATGATGGGTCTGAGTTCTGACAGGTGAGATGCAATAGGTAGCATGTGAGCTGCATAATGACCAAAATATGCAGATGGGGAATATTTCAGGGACATCATATGCATGTCCTATGTTTTTATTAGCCTTTTTTTTATTAATTCTAATCTTGGTATATTCTTTTCCATATTCTTATGCTTTTTAATGTTTATGTAGTATTATAAATTAGAAATTTAATTGTCAGACATGAATGACTTAATTTTAATTTGTGTATTCGTCACTCTTCATTTGACAATTGAACACTCCAAATTTTTGTTGTTTTAAAGTAGGGTGAAATTAACTTTTACCATATTGTACTATTGATTTTGTATCAAATACTCTATCTACTATCAAAACTTTTAAATACTATTATAAAACAGTTGTATTTGATACAAAATCAATAGTTCATATAATATATATTAAAGTACTTCTCATGATATCGTCATATCGTGCATAATTACAATGTTTTTCTTGATGTTTTATATATTACACAATCTCGTTGTTTATACATGTATTGTGCATTTCTTTTAAATACAATGATTGTGTCAAAAAATGATGTCGCATTTTCTTTTCGTGTGTACATATCTTGGAAGTGGATGGACGAGAATCGAACCTCGAGACTTATCTACGGTTTGAGAATTTTAACTACCCGACCACTATCTAATTCTTTGGTGCACAAATTTAAATTTAGGATCAAATTAATGTTTGTACTAGGTTTCTTTAAACAACTTAAAAATATGTTATAGTTTGTTTCTTTGAAACGATATAGTTTGAGGCCAAGTCAAGATATTTTCAAATAGGGTGGCACTATTCTCACCATCTTTTTCTCTAAATACACACCCTCTTAAATTCATGATATTTAAAGACTACAATGCTTTTACTACCTAAACCATGTGTCATATGATCATGTCATGCGATCATGCCACATGATCAATGGTGTAGCAAGGAAATAAATCGAGGTGGATAGACCGATACACAAAATTCGGGCGATCGGATAAAAAACTAAAAGAAAAATCATATAAATAAAATTAAAAAAAAATTCTTAAAAAATTTTACCTACTATTTTTTTTTTTAAAAAAAAAAAAAAAGGGGAGGGCGGGGGCCCAGATTGTTGCCTGGCTCCGCCAATGCACATGATCGTGCTATATAAAGTTGAAGGAATTGTAAATTGAGAATTATTGGGGGTTTAAAAAATGCGAGTGTATTTAGAGAAAATTGAGTCACGAATAACGTCTTCCTTTCAAATAAGTGATATTTCAAGTGTTGGTGGTTGAAATTTTAAAATTATTTCTGAAAATTCTAAAATGTTTTACGGAAAAGGTTTTTTCCGAGGACATCTATCCAATATCAACTCGAGGTGTCTCTACATATACTTTCTCCCCATCTGGTATGAAATCATCATGTCTTTGTCATACATCATCTCTTGTTTTGAGGATAAATTAGTCATTTTTGCAGATGTTAGGGATTTTTGGTGGAAAGTTAACGAAATTTCGAACAATCATGTAATAAATAATTTTGAATGTTTTGGGAAAATTCGATCTTTTATTTCTAGATGAATAAAATAACATTGTAGACGTAGTTATCCTAAATTGAACTAACATGGTGCCTTTTCACTTTTTCGAATAGATTGGTTATTATTTATTAATATCTACTAAAGGCCATGTACCACTTTTCTTCATTGGTATCGAATAATCAATTAGTTAGGTGAAGCCTTCTCATAATTGCCAAAATATTTTTTTTCCTGGGGTCATAGTAATAACCATATGTCTACTATTATTATAAATTAATGCAACCATAAGAATGTTTAGTTGGATAGATATGTGCCCGTGACCAAATCTTTCCTTATTTGGTACAAATTGGACAGGACCATATTGACCTGAACAAAGCTGATATTCCAAAGTCGTGCCAACATAGGGACAATTTTGTACCTACGAAACCTATTGCATGCCTCATCATAATATTTTACTTCTGAGAATCTAAGTTTGAGTGCTATAATAAGTTCAAAAAGGCAACTAATTGGAACTTCTAGAAAGAATACCTGAAAAATAAAAATAATTATAAAAAGTAAAAACATGGCTGATAATTTATTGAAATATTTCAGTTGATTGTAAATTTTACATTGGTGTCATGCATTGTCCTTACTTAGGATTTAGGAAGTCTTTAGTATTCTTTCTTTTTATTCTTATGTACTTTCCAATTTTATTTTTCTAATATTAGGTAAATTTGATCTGAAGCATACATGGTGTCCAAGAATAGTGGGCTCATAGCAAAATAAATACACGAGGTAAGTTTTCAACTGAAATTTGGGCCATTCCGAATCTTTGCAACGACCCATTGAACAATATTAATGGGCTCAAAACCATCACAACCAACGTTCTGTCACGTTTAACTTTGGGGAAATTACATAAAATACCCTTTTTGGTAAACATACCACAAAAATACGTTTCTATCACTTTTGATTATTTTTTTTTTTTTGTACCTACTTTTTTTTTACGCTCCTACATATTTTTGATTTTTTAATTTCTTTTCTTTTTTTTTTGTTCTGTATTTCTTTATATGTTATATATGTTTTTTCGATGTTGTTTAAATTTGTTTTTTTGTTGTTTCTATGTTATTTCTTTGTTGTTTCGATATTTTAAAATGACTTTTACCTATTTTTTATGCTATTTTTTGTTTATGTATTATTTTGTACATTGTTCATATTGTTTTGGTGTTGTTCTATGATATTTTTAATGTTGTTCTAATAATTTTTTTGGAAAGGTCTTATGCGAGACCGTCTCATGCATCTAAGTCCATGAGACGGATCCTCGAACACATAAAAAATATGGATTCTTTTCACGGTATGGATTTGAGTCGAAATTCTATTTAAATATAGGATCCGTCTCATTGATTATATCCATGAGGCCGATTCTCGCACAAGTTTTTGTGTGGTTTTTTTCGTTACCATGTAGTATTTAATGTGTAAATACAATTTTTTAACCTATTTTTAAGCTCTTTTTATTCATGTATTGTTTGAATTTCATACCATTTTTAATATTGTTCGATGTTTCTTTATTGTTTTCATGTAGTTTTGGTGTTTAAATACAAATTTTACATACTTTTAACTCTTTTTGCTCATGTGGTGTTTTTTATATTTTTTTTTGTTTGTTTCAATATTGCTTTACCTCAAGTTGTTTCCATGTTTTTATGTTTTAATGCATTGGATGAAAAATTGAATTGTGTTTTTTATTCATGTTGTCTATATAATATTTTTAATTTGTTTGGTTTTAATATGTGTTGTTTTATGTGTATATTTATTGTTTTTTATAAGACTTGAGTATAAAATGAATTACTTAACAATTTACTTGAGATTTTATTAAAAGAAACATGTTAGAAACAATATTGAAACAAAGCGTAAAAATGTCCAGAAAATTTTGGCGTAAACGTAAATTTGTGTAGAAAAAGGGCGGGAGTGTAAATTTGGGTAAAATAGTGCAGAAACATAAAAGGTTGTCATTATCTCCAAAAAGTGGGACATTTATGTCAATTACCCTTTAACTTTTTTGAAAACAAGAAAAAAATTAAAAAGAAAAAGTGGTGGTTCGTTCTATCGCTATTGACCACTTTTTCTCTTATTTTATTTTCTACAAAAAAATTCCTAAGTTGAAAATAAATAGTATATTTAAATTGCTATTTGCTAGAAAACACAACAAAAAATGCACATTTACATGCCATCAAATTAAATTTAAATTTATTTTTATATTTCAATACAATAGGGCTCATTCCCCCCTAAATGGAAGTGGATAACATTTCGATTATTTAGGTTACAATGTTCATGGATTATATAATTCGGTATTTATATATTTGGTATTTGAGATATAAGAATTGATGTATTCAACCTTTTGAGTTTGATTACACTTCACTATGTGATATTAATGATTATGTAGGAGAATATTACAAATATCTAAAATAGTAAAATGCATGTTTTGGGATATGAAAAGGATTATATGATAAGAGGGTAGGAGTTGGATTTGCAGTCAATTCACTGATAAAAATATAGTATTGAAATACAAAATTGGAATAAAATGTACGGCCGCGCCAAACTTTTGTCTAATAAATTTACTCTACATGTAACATGTAGAGGGTCATATTCCTTATTATAATTTGATAATGTCATAAATTTCTCCTTCTATTTCAACTTTAATAATTAAATCTGCTCCTTAATTAGTGAAATCACCAACACAATCCTCATATAGTTAGTTTTCTCTTCTTTTTGACCTTTTTTAGCCCCAAATTTTTGAATTAAACTCACACAAATTAATAATGACATTACATAGCCAAAATTAGCCCATTAACACTCTTGTAAGCCAAAAATCAATTTATTGATTTTCTTCATTAATTTCAGACATTACTTTAACAGGCACAAACGCGAGTACCGGCCAGAAGAACAAACGTAAGTACTATCGAACAACGAAGTTTAATTAATCATCTGTTTTTCGCTTCATTTTCATGAGCAGCATCAACCATAGGATCTTGTTCTTGTTGGGGTGGAAAGCAAAGGCAATTGCCGGCCAAACAGTCTGCCACACCTCTCTTGCAAGGAATATCTATACAGTCTACCCTGGTCTTGCATATTTTTTTGCCGATCCTGTCATAATCCAAATATCTAATATCAAAAATTTATCTTTACATATACACATATATGCATATACACAATGGTGGACGCACAAATTGAGATTTTAAGAGCAAAAACTATTTTTGAAGACATATATAAGATTTTTTTTCTCAAATTTTAGGGGTAAATGTATTTATTACTTTTAATTTATTGGTAAATATAGGCTAATAGCAAAAAAATTAAAGAAGAAAACAAAGTTTTGGAAAATTTTGTAGGGCAGCAGCCCCACTTGCCCTTAAGTCCGCCATGCTTATATATATATGTACATCTACACAATAGTGGAACCAGCAAATAAAAGTGGGTGAGCCAGACAATAACCAAAGATACGAAAATGGAGTGGCGAATAGAAAACTCGAAAAATAACCATATAAGCTATAACTATTTTATTTTGTAATTTCTTTGACATTATAAAGCTTAAGACAGGCCTAGGCGTGGCCCAGTATGGCCTTTTGTCTCAGCCAGTGCATATACACATAGAGAGAGT